>PVKS010037794.1:0-18395 GCA_004027875.1 Aplodontia rufa
TATGAAACCCTGAAGCACTAACACTTCTGTGCATACAAACCACACTATCTCTTGTTCACTCCTGCTCACACACTCTCCCTTTATCCCTCTCCCTCTGCCAAATTCCATCACCTCTAAGTATGTCCCATTTTCTCTATGTCCACATTCAGAGAAGGTCACATATGCAGGCCTTGCTTGGGGTTTGCTTAAAGATCTTCTCTGTAACAACGTACAATAGGAAGGACACAGCCAATGTAGGCTGTCAACAATCTTAAGAGGAGCTGTATCCACAGAGAGAGTCATGGACTATTAATCCCCAGCAATCTGCAAGGTTTCAGGGTCAGTATGTCCTGTGTGAAAGAAGCCCTGCTTGCAATGTCTGTGGGGGCTTCTCATTTGCTGTATTAATTCCAACCAAAGCTACAATCCAGTCTCCTAATGGGCATGATCTGTGTCCTTCATGAAATCAGGAGACACATAATCAGGTGTCCACTGCTGGGACTGAGGGGAGAAACAATGATGAGGGTGCAGAAGAACAACCCTCTCTCATTTTAGAAAACCCTCCCAGAGACCCTTAGAACCTGGGTGCCTCAGAAAAATGCTCTCAGTGGGTGGAGATCCAGAAAGAGCACCTGGGGTAGCTCTGTTTCACACTCCCACTTCCCTGGGTGGTTTATGTTTTGGCTTTTGTCATTGTGGGAGAAGTGTAGTCACCTGTAGACAGTCATGAATGGCAGCACATTCAGGCCTTGGTCGCTGCAGATGACAGCAAGATCTGTCTCAGATTCACCAGCACTGAACCTTGATGAGACCACAGATCACAAACTGCTTACAGTATAGGTCAGAAGCTTTGGAGAATGCTGAATGCTTTTAGCTTGGAGTGGTGGCCCACACATGGAATCCTGGAGATTCAGAAGGCTGAGGCAGGAGGATTGCAAGTTCAAAGTCAGTCTGACCACTCTGTGAGGCCCTAAGCAACATAGCAAAAGCCTGACTCAAAATAAAATATAAAAAGGGCTCAGAGTTAGAGCACCCCATGGTTCAAACATTGATACCAAAAAAAAGTGTAAATAATAACCAAGACTTAACTTGACTAGCAAGCGATGGTGATTATGTCTCCTTCAATTGCAGACAAAGAGGATCAAGACTTGCTCATCTGGTTGTCACATCTGACATATGAATTTGGAAACATAAATCAAATATTCAGATAATGAACCATGTTATGAGAGAACTGTCTATACACAAGGCACCACTGACCACACTGGGCTGAGAAAATCCCAGGGTTGAACTTTCTTGTGAATCGGAGTAGCTGAGCTCCAGGAGCTCTGGAGAACCTCATGTCCATGCTGTGTCTGCACTGGGACTGACTCCCACAAGGGCTATGATTCTTATTCAGAGGTCCTGAGGGCAGTGGGCTGTGCTCTGAGCTCATGCAAATCAGCAGGGCCTGGCAGGGCTGGACACAGCTGCGGAGCCGGCTGCTCTCACTTTCAGCAGAGGCTCAGAGTCCCTCAGAGCCCTAGGGAAGCCCATATTTGCCTTCAAAGAATGTTCTACCTTTCTGGGCCAAAGAATAGCTTTAGTCAGGCACTCTCCGTATAGCTTGTTCTTTCAATCTCTTCCAGGTTCAGGGCAAGCTTAGCTTGTTATGATTCCATCTAGGACAGGACTGTCCATTATGACACATCCCATGAAATGCACGAGCTTGCTGTCTCCTTCCCTTGGTAACAGTGCACACCACTGAGGCCAGGGCAGCTTTTTCTTTACTCTGATTCCCAGATACTCATGGTTTGTTCAGGCAAGCATTAGGAAGACATGGGGAGCCACAATGTACTTTGAAGGTGTCACCTGCCTTCACCCAACTGTCATCTCTAGCTAAGCAATCTTTCTTTCTCCAATAATGAGTGCTTGGTCCCACTGCTTCCATAAAAGCCATCCAAGAGCAGGGATTTTTCTCCCTGCTCATCTGAGGAATATGATGAATTCCCTTCCTAACTCTGTTTGTGACTACACATATCCATGCCTGATGTGCCCTGGATGGTTAGATTATTACTTCTATTTTCTATAGTCTCATAATCCACGCCATTGCTTCAGAAGTGGAGGTCCTTTCTCTACCAAATACCCATTAAACCCTTGAATGTTCTGTGATCCCCAAGTGTGCAAATTCTACCATCACCAAATATCTACCAATTCTGTAGAGAACCCGTTCTCAATGGCCGGGTTCAGAACAGCTGGGCTCCGGCAGGGTGAGGGAGAAGCATGAACGAGTGAAGCTGGAAGCCCTGCATGCTGAGTTGCAGGCATGGTGGGGTCCTGAGGGTGCTGGCAGTGAGACATTTGTAATTGTGGACCAGTGTGGGTGTTCAAGAAGGGTGGGTGGTGAGTGCAGTCAGTCAAGGCTTGGTGAGGAGTACTCTAGTTTCAGGCACAAAGTTGGAGAAAGCCAAAGAAGTGCTGTCAGAGTGGAGCAGGTGGATAGGAATTAGGAGGAGTGTGGGGAACCTCCAGACCCCACATTATTTCAGATCCCCTGCTGAATTTCCATTTCACTTGCTTACCTGCTTTGTTATCACTTCATCCTGCTTGAATCCAGATACCCTGGATGCACCATTAATAACTGCACTTTTTGGAACTGGAAATTTTTGAAAGGGTAAACTATGCAGGTTTAGGGACTATTTTGAGTCAAGGTGTCAATGAGGAGTTTTGGGCACAGAGAGGACATCCTCTTTTGAATACCCTGACATGGTTAATTTGGAATATTCTTCAGGAGCTATAATCTGAAAATCCAAGTAACATGGAGCTTGGATGTACGTAACTCCAAGCAGAGCTTGGAAGGACACTCATGCTTGTCTGATGGAAAGGGAGAAAATCTCTGCTCTTGGATGATTTGATGGAAGAAGCTGGACAGAGTATTCATGATTAATCTGTTGCTTAGGCAGAGATTACAGGTTAATGAAACAGATCACACTCATTCTTATAAATCCCAATATTTTCATTGATCTTCAACTTCTCATCATGGGATCAGGGAAATGGAGCAAAGAGGAAGCTTCCCTGGTCACAGTCATATCCACATGTGCTGAATGCAAGGAGCATTAAACTTTCTTATAGGCCTGGAGCCGTGGCTCAGCAGTTACAGTGCTTGCCTGGCACGTGCGAGTCCGCGAGTTCACACCTCAGCACCACATATACAAAGAAGTGTCAGAGGAATGAAAGCCACATGAAAAACTAAATAAAGATTGCTTCTCATTTCTCTCTCTCTTTCACTGACCCCTCTTTCTTTAAAAAAATAAACTTTCTTTCAATGAATGGGATGCTGTCATGACTGACAGCCCTGTCAGGATGAAATGGACGTAAGGAAAGCGTATAGCCACCTTCCCAGTATCAAGTAATACTCCACACACCTAACGGTAGACTGATGTGGTCCTTTGGCTACCGAAAGGAAAACATCATAGACACACAAGTCTATGGAGAACTGTGCACTCCAGAGACAGTAGGTGACCCTGGGTCTGTGTTGAGTGATGGAATTGAGTCAGCCTGGCAGTTATGCTGAGCCCTGCCCAGCCCTGCTGATTTGCATGTGCCTAGAGAACAGCCCACTGCCCTGAGGACTTCTTCATAGGCTGCTCACACCATGTTCAGGAGCCAGTTCCAATCAAGACACAGCATGGACATGAGGGCCCCTACTCAGCTCTTCGGGCTCCTGCTGCTCTGCCTCCCGGGTAAGGAAGGAGAAAATGAGAAATTTAATCAGACCTAATGTGTTCAGTGCTGCTAGCCCACCAGGGAAATCCTCTTACCACACGATTAATATGTTTGGTGACTGTGCTTATGTTTTCAATTGTCAGGTACCAGATGTGACATTCAGATGACTCAGTCTCCATCCTTCCTGTCTGCATCTCAAGGAGACACAGTCACCATTACCTGCCAGGCGAGTCAGAGCATTGGTATTGCTCTATCCTGGTATCAGCAGAAACCAGGGCAGGCTCCTAAGCTCCTCATCTATGATGCAACCAATTTACAAACTGGTGTCCCATCGAGGTTCAGTGGCAGTGGATCTGGGACAGATTTCACTCTCACCATCAGCAGCCTGGAGCCTGAAGATGTTGGCACTTATTACTGTCAACAGCATTACAGTACCCCTCCCACAGTGATATAAGCCATGACATAAACCTCCCAGGGAAGCAGAAGTGTGAGGCTGGGCTGCCCCAGCTGCTTCTTCTGCTGCCTCCACCTGCTGAGAGCATTTCTCAGAGGCAGCCAGTTTCTGAGGATTACTGGGAGGTTCTGGTAAAAAGGGTCAAGGAAGGTTCTCTCTATGCTAACTCTCTTTTCCCCTCCTCAGCCCAAAGGGACACACAAGACTGTGGTCTCCTGACTAAAATTAAAGATTTTGTTCTTCCTAAGGAATTTGGGGTCGTGTTCCTGTTGGATTCAAACACCAAAACACAAGTCTATCAAGATTTCCCAAGTAGGAATGTCTTTTGGTGGAGGAAGCAGGAGTCTAAACTTCACACTTCATTGTCTTGTGGGTCTGGTATTCAGAGAAACTCAAACCAGAATCAGGGTTCTCTGGTGCTCACTCAGAAACTAAGGAAAATCTTCCACTGAAATTTCAGAGTGCCTAACCTTGGGCTCCTCAGAGCTGTGGGGACAACCTGAGGAGTGGGTTCTGAAGCTGTCCATGACTGCAGTTCTCACCTGCTGATGCTTGATTTCAGTCCCTCAATGTGTCACCTGTGGGTGCCAATGAGTAATGGATCCTCCTTCTGTGACTTACAAATTTCATGAGATTTACTGCAATGTGACATTACAGTTTAAATAAAATAAATGTCCATGTTCTAATCCTTAGAGACTCTGAATAATACCTAATATCGACAAAATGAACTTGGGAATGTGATTAAGTTAAAGATTCAAGATGTGAATTTTCCTGAATATTCTGCAAGAGACCACTGTAAGCAGAAGAGTCTTTAGAATTGGGAGGAAGCATGGTCACAGGTTGAGGATGGCAGAATGGTGAGGGGTGCTGAGGGATGGAGGAAGGGGACAAGAGCAGGGACATGGGAGCATTGGAGCTAGAAAGTCTGGGGCTGGATTCTCTCCCGGGATCCTGCAGAAGGCACTCAGCCTCTCTGACTGCTAGATTTTAGCTCAAGGGAATTCTGTTCAGCTTGTGCTGTTCTGAACCAGTGAGGCCCTGACCTGTGGGTGTAGCAACAGTGGCTCGTGGAAGGGATGTTAATCTCTGCAACTTTGCATGGTCTCCTGTCTCTCAGGTCTCAGGACGGGTGTGCTTGTCCCTGGCTGCAGCAGGCCCCACCTCTGCTTTCCATTTCAAACCATCAGTTCATTGTGGACAGTACAGAGGGCAAGGGTTGAAGGAGGTGACGAGTATTCCAAAGAATGGAAATGGCGATAATTTTGGTAGTTTCTCTCTCGATCAACTTAATGAGGAATTTTAAAAATCATGAAAAGTTTTTAATGAGAAGGTGTTTTCTGGTTATAGCCCAGCTTAATAGATGGAAGAAATCCTTAAATTATGAGCAACATCGTCACTTTGCTTGATGTAAATGTGCCTTGCCATGATGCTTCCTGACCATGTGCACATCTTTTCTTGCATACCTTAGCTGTCAAGAGCAGATCCTATTTTGCATTTCTAACAACTTTCCTGTGATATGGATGCTGCTATAGGTTTCTGGACCAATGACCAGCAGCAAGACCTTCCTATATTAATAAAAAGGGAGATTACCTGTGTATCTATTAATTTTCATTGCCTTCATTTGTTAGCACATGGCTGTGTATTTAATGCAACTCCTCATCTTCAGCTTACTTTATAACTTCCCAAACTTTTCAGACATGATCCCAGACTTGCTGACAATGCTGGAGATGGCATTCTCACACATCATGATTTCATCCTCTGTCTAGTGAAATTCTGAGAGTTGGAGCAATTTGACTCTACAGAGTCACTGCTGATTCCCACTCACCATCTTCCTGGGAAGCACATTTCTTAAAGTGCGTTTTATCCTGTGATTTCCTAGAAACTTGCTCAATTGCTCTGCCTCCCCCAGGTTTGGGAAGTCTGCAGAGAATTCACTGTTCCCCAGACCAGTCGGGGATGCATGGACAGAAGTGCAATGAGGTCTGCAGAATCAGCAGGTTATATGTTGTAGGCAGCTTTGAGATCCAGACCCAAAGGTGCAGGACCACATAGTTAGGAGGTCCATGCCCTCAGGGTCTGAACACTGTGGTTTAGGGGAGCACCAGGCAATGCCCTGCTTCTCAGATCATCTATCCTGACTGCAGGACCTGCCAAGGTGATCATGACTACCATGTAGACTCCAGTTCCCTGCATTAAACCAAGCCCGCTTGCTATATCTGGGGTGGTTCTGCTAAATGAATCTAAACTGGCGCTGCAAGTCGGACTCGAAATATGCTTTCAGCAGGATTATTTCATGAACCTGGGTATTGTCAGGTCTGTGCTGCTTCAGCTGTGGAAGAAGAAGGAGAGTCAGGGTGCAGAGGAACTTCCCTAGCCCTTCCTGCCAAAACCTCCCAGTGGTCTGCAGAGCCTGGCTGCATCTGAGAAACACTCTCAGTGGGTGGAAGCAGCAGGAAGAGCGGCTGAGGCAGTGGAGCCTCACACTGGTCTCCCTAGATGGAGGCAGGAAAACATCAGATCAGAAAGTCCTACCCCTGGGGAGTCTCCACTTCAACTTCAAGAGGCCTGAAAGCAGAGTCCCACTCAGAATGCACAGTCCCAGGGTGGAAGTCTGTTCCCAGGTCTCTTGGGGGTCTGAAGGCAGAATCTGTAGGGAGAGTGCTGGTTCACGGGTTGCTGCTTCTGTTCCAAAGTCGCTGAGGCTGAAGGTGGGCACTGCCCAGCTGCTGAGAACCTGGTGATATCTCTGCTCCAGAGTCTCAGGGACTGTCATTTGGCCCCGCCTTGCCTATGCAGTTCCTGTGGATCCTTCTCTGTTGCAAAGTAGGGTCCTGGAAGCAAACTGTGCTGGGTGTGCACAGATGGGGGTTGGGGGTGACCAGGACCTGTAAGAGAATCCTCCTGGAACACCCTGTTCAAAGAAATCTCTGGCTCAAAGTCGCAGGACTAGTAGAGAGGTTCTTCCAGGCACACGCAGTCCCTGGAGCAGTCAGGAACACGGGGATCCAGGAGCAGTCAACTGCCTGATGGTGCAGCCACTGACAGGGCCTCCAATCTGAGCTCACGGCCCTTGTTGCAGCTGCCTGGACAGCCAACTGACTACTCAGGATGGCAATTGCCCCAGCTCTCTGTGGCCAGCATCTTTGCCCTGGGCCTTTCCCTTCACTGTATTCCTGCTTACTCCTAATGGCCACATCTGCTGTCACTGTGCTTTCTGGAACTGATGGGAGCTCTGCCTGCACACAGGGACCTGGGGTGAGCACCCCCAAGACAGTCCCAATGGGTGAAGGAAGGAGGACCCACATCTCAGCCCCTCACCTCAGCTGGAATAGCAAGGGGTGTTTTCCTAGGGTCCAGATGGCTGGAACTGCGGCCTCCTCCTTGGCGGCTGACCTGTTGAATGGCTGTCTATCTTTCCTTCCTGTATCACTGTCCTCCTGCCCTCCCAGGGGCTCCCACAGTTCATGAATGTGCTGACTGCATGGTCATCTGGAGGACCTAACCTACGACAGCGGAAACGCACTCATTCCTGTAGGATAACTTTTGTCTGAGCTTTTTCCACTTATTTTGTGTTGAGTAGAAAAATTCATGACACTTTTAATTTCCCTTTCCCATGTCAATTGTCTGGAGTTTAGGCAACATTTCCTTTATTAGGGGTCAAAAAATCAGAGAGGCCTCTAAACAAGCAGCTACACCCTGTGAAATTCACACTGAAGCATCAGCAGAGGAAGCGTCCCCCAGCATCTAAAACCCACAGGCCAGAGGCCCCTGAAACTCAGAGTCCTTCCAGCTCTCCACTTCATAAATCCTGTCCTATTCCGTGTGTTCTTCTTCTCCTGGCCAGGTGATTATGGGCACTTTAGGGAGGACAGTGGAGGACAAGAGGGGCTGGAAGGCTGAATGGTTCTACTCCCTCAGAAGATGCCTATGACCTGACTTCTGGAGCCCATGAGTATGGAATAGGGCAAAAGCCAGCACGAGTGACTTGAGGGTCATGAGTTGGAAGATGATCTTTCGTCACCAGAGAGTTCCCTCTAATCACAAGTGTCCTTCTCCTCACAATAGGAGGCAGCAGGGTCAGCTGTTGAAAGGCAGCGTTGCAGTAGGAGAGGTTGGAGCGACCCCAGGAGAGGGCTGTGGGTCAAGGAAAGGGCAGCCTCCATAAGCAGGAAAACATAAGGGAGACGTCACCTCTGTGGCCTCCAGAAGGGGGCCTCCATTCTAGCACAGCAAGACCCACACAGGAGTCTCACTCCAGAACTGGTACTAGGGGTAGAAGGAGGTTTACAATCAAATTAATTTCTCCATGGTAAAGTCTGAAGACGCCTTCTAAGAAGAGTAGGTTCTGAGAATTGTATTTTTAAACAGAATAACGATAATCCCCGGGAGCTCAGGATGCTTATTAAAGAAATTGAACATAATAAAAGGTTACTGAAGAAAAAGCTCAACCATAAAGCTAGATGAGTTAAAATGCTTGCTAAACTTTATATGCATTACTTATTTTTAGTTAAGAAATATCTCAGTGTACTTGGAAGAGAGAGAGAGAGAGAGAGGAGAGAGAGAGAATCAGCATACAGAGTCATCATAGAGTTTTCACTCTGAGGATAGAAAGGTAGTGATGCTGATTGCTGATGGTCACACTGGGACTCTAAATCAGGCAAAGAGGACATACCTGCCCTAAGACATGAGAGTGTGACCAGAGAAAGATAAAGAGAGAAATGGGAACAAAATTAACATAGAGAATGAGAAAAAATTAAATAATATACATTATCTCCAAAGTAAAGGACTATCTTGGTGGTGGGAATATGCTATAATAATCTATACTCTTCCCTAGGGCACGGTGCCCCCAAGAGTTATGACATGAATTTGCCCCAAGATATTCCTCTCTCCAGGGCCCCTGTATCTTATCTAAACCACATGTCAACAAAGAACCATTTTCCATAGTCATCTCTAGAAGATGATATTCCAAGGAATTCTAGAAGGACAACTATATATTCATATTAAGGTTTAAGTCAGGGTATCAGATAACTTTTTTTGTTTCCTCCTTTTAAGGAGGATGCCCTATTCTAACTACAAACACTTATGTCCTGGGGATAAGTAAAGACCAGAAAAATTAAAGATGTTTTCATCTTACGAGGGCAAGAAGAAACTCCTATGGGACTGAATGTGGATACAAGCAAGAACTGAGCCCTGCAGGGGCACCAGCTCTGCAGCTGCCAGGCCAGATGTGCCCAGGTCTTTTTGTTCATCTGCATATTTTCCCCAGAGCCCATTTCTGTTCATCAGAGTCCTTGTGAATAGGGTGCTTGGTGAATCTGAGAAGCAGGAGCTTCAGGCAGGGCCAGACTGAGCAAGAGTGACCTGGCTGCACTCTTCTGCCTCTGTAGTTCTGCTGCCCAGGTGATGAGGGACCACAGGGGACTGACTCCCCGAGATAACAAGAGATTTCTCCTCATAGCCTGAGATGCCCTCAGGGTCTGAGTCTCTATCCCACAGACTCCCCTCAGAGACCCAAATGCTCTCAGGTTAGTGACCAAGACTGCCAAGACTGCTGGGGCAAATGGCGTGGGACCCAGTTAAAGCACGGATGCTGTTTCTTCCCTCCCAGCTGCCAGCGGGAGCCCAGGGCTTATGCAACCGCTAGCCCTGCTGACTGTGTATGCAGGAGAGAGAGCACCAGGGACTCTAACCTGGTACCAAGAGAAAGCAGGCAGGACTGGTGGCTTGGTGACTCCACAGCACTTGTTTTGCTGAGTGCCCCTCAATTAGGACTTGTGTCTTCCCTCCTGGTTGAACTGTCACGCGGTTTTGCAGGAATGCACAGACACGTGCAATGCTCTTCTCACTGTGTGCTGTGGATCTCAGGCTGCTCCACTACTGTTGGTGGTCACTTCTGTCCCCAGATTGAGGTTGTGACTATTAAGCCTCTTTTTTGCATACCTACTCTTTTTCTTTTGAAGCTATTAAGAATCTTTGGAGACATTTTTCAAGATTTATGAACATACCATCACTCATCAAAATATCACTGTACACTGAGGTGTTTATATTTTTCCAAAGGTTGATAATACTACCATCATTATTTATTTGATATCCACAGACCCTCAGATTGCTAATCTCATCATAGCTGGTTTCTCTTCATCATCCTTGTCTGACTCCATTATCATTGAAGATTTTTTAGCTCTTGGCACAAAATGATCTAATTTTTCTTATTCTTTCTGTTCCTGACCAGGAATTAAGTCATTTCTCCAAGGACTGCTAGTTTTAATCAGTGAAGAAAAATATTTAGAAACGAAAGTTAGGGTACCATGGTGCTTACTGGAAATAGTGCACCATATTTATAGGGTAGGAAGAATTATCAGTCATCTGTCATATATCTACGGATACATTACCTATATTTATATGCATTTATGAGTTTTCTCTTATATCTCTCCTTGCATACAAAACAACAATTTATTCTGATATAAGTTTATATATATATATTGAAAATTCTTCAAAAGTGAGATGGCTCCAATTAACCCTCATGAACTTATTTATTTGATCAACTACTTCCCTGTGAAGTAAATCTCCTATTGTCACTGTCACCTATAATTTGAGCATACAACTGTCCCACACATACTTCCATGCACTCCTCAGGCTCTGATAAAATGCCCAGGCTATGACCAATTTGCATTTGAGGCAAGAGTGACCACCTCACCTTTCCTAGACCCTGAGCACTGTACGGTTGAATTTCATACATGTGAACACTGCTCTCATCTCACTCCATCTCAGTACCAACACTGGGGTGACAGTGCCACCTCTACTGTGTTAGAACAACCAGCTCACTCCACTGTGACCTCAGTACTCTATGACGTCCTTCCACCATGTCCACGCTGGTAGTTTCCAACAACCAGCACAAATCCCACCTTACCTCCTTGGGTGGCTCCTCACTCTGCCTGGACCACAATGCCTAAGTCCAGGCAATGGACTCTGTGCTGTCTTAGGAACTAGAGGAGAGGTGGAGAAGGAGGATTGCACACACTTAGGTTACCTAGTAAGTTCAAGGACATTCAAGAGCAGTGTTTTCAAGTAAGGCCTCTGCTAGCACAGGGAGGGTCTTGGGTGAAGACATTCAAAACCCTAAAAGAATATTTGAGGAGGTCATGGAATACCCAGCTTGGAAATGTGTAATTACATGCAAAGCTGTACTGGTAGCCACAATTGTGCAGAAGTGGAAGGAGAAAATTCCGATCAAGGCTGCCTTTGATTTGGGTGATGGGACATATTATTCACAGATGGAAGAGAGCAAAATATTGAGTTGGAGGTGACACAATAGGACTAGCAGATGACTGGAGTGCAGGCATTTCCTCAGGCATCCTGACAGGTGCTCTTTTGACTCCTCTTCTATCCATTCATTCTGGATAGTGCTGATAAACACCTCATCAAGATAATCTGGGAACCAAAACAATAATGGCTCCTACACGGTCCAAATTACAGAGACAGTTGCCAAATTATGCAAGCCTAATATACATGTGCTTGTTTGATTGTTCCTAACAGGCTCTGTATTAGATGAAAATATCAAGAGAGGATATAAGGAAACTTGAAGAAGCCAATGGGAAAATAAGCAGGAGACTGCCCTTGTCCTGTGTCTACCAGGGAGAAACACATTCCCCATAGGAAAGTGTGCTCTCCTGATCTGAGCTGAGACACCCACAGATACTAGGCCTACACTATATGTGAGAGGAGCCAGCCCTGCAGCTGTGCCCAGCCCTGCTCAGCCCTGCTGATTTGCATGTGCCCAAGCACAGCCCACTGCCCTGAGGACTTCTTCATAGGCTGCTCACACCCTGTGCAGGAGTCAGTCCCACTCAGGACACAGCACGGACATGAGGGCCCTTGCACAGCTTCTGGGGCTACTTCTGCTCTGCCTCCCAGGTAAGGAGGGACAAACCTGGGGACTTACTCATTCCTGAGTGGTCAGTGTTACCAGACTCTTCAAGGAAGTCTTTTAAACTATTGTTTAATAGTGGCTTTGTTTTTGTTTTTTGAATGTCAGGTTTCAGATGTGACATCCAGATGACCCAGTCTCCATCTTCCCTGTCTAAATCTCAAGGAGACAAAGTTACCATCACTTGTGGGGCAAGTGAGGACATAGATGATTCTTTATCCTGGTATCAGCAGAAACCAGGGCAGGCTCCTAAGCGCCTCATCTATGCTGCAAACAGTTTGGAATCTGGAGTCCCATCAAGGTTCAGTGGCAGTGGATCTGGGACAGATTACACTCTCACCATCAGCAGCCTGGAGCCTGAAGATGTGGCCACTTATTTCTGTCAACAGTATTATGATTACCCTCCCACAGTGACACAAGCCATAGCATAAACCTCCCTGGGAAGCAGAAGTGTGAGGCTGGGCTGCCCCAGCTGCTCCTCCTGCTGCCTCCACCCACTGAGAGCTTCTCAGAGGCAGCCAGACTCTGAAGGCCACAGGGGGTTTTTGGTAGAAGAGGTCAGGGATCAGGGGACATCTCTGCACTCTCTTTCTTCCATTTCAGCCCCAGGAGGCAAACTTGTCAGTACCCCTGCTGATATGAAAGCAAAAAGAACTGAAGATGCCTGAAGAGACTGAAGTAGAGTGATATTTCAGAATACACAGCAAAATACAGGCTTCTACATTTAAAAATTTATTTTTAGAGTATTCTGTGTTGCTAGCAAAATCGGAGATGAGTATAGAGTTATTGTATGTAGCCAGCATGGAGGGTGCTGTCTCAGCACTCCAGGGCCCTAGCCAGCGCTGAGCTTCATTCTCAGTGGCTGGGGTTGTGAGGAGCAATTCTTTGTCCTTACCCCGCAAGGGATGAGTCAGAAGGCTTCAGATACCTGGGCCCCTGGCATGTTCACAACTTGAAAGTTCCATCAGTTCTGGGGGTTTACGTTCCATTCTCTGGCTTTGCAGTTGTGTGTTGATCATATCCAATCAGCATGATGTCATCAGTACAGTCACATGGTGTGATATTTTCATGTCCACATGATCACCATTTCTTCTGACTATTTTGTGGCAAATGGCATGAGAGATGGCCTAGCCTGAGGTTGAGTCTGAGGTTCCAAGCTGCTGTTCTTTCCAGATGACTGGAAATTATGCCAGAGGTTTGTGGTAGGTTGTGTCTTTCCTCCTTTTCCAGTTATCTGTCCAGCCCTGGGCAGGCTGTTCTGTGCTTCTTGTAGCCATGTGTTGGTTTCTGTGCTGAGAAGCTGTCACATCATAGACACTATAGACTGGCTTTGGTGACAAAATCTTCACCTGTGGCTGGGTGTGTGGGCCATCTGACTGGCTGTTGGACAGTGGAACTTGCTGGAGGAGAACTTGGGACTCATCTCTGGCTCCCATGCCAAGGAAGATGGATCAGGAGAGGCGGGGGGACTACCTGCTCCTCACTCTGAAGAGGACCCAGGGGAATTAGTCCTCTGCCTGTGAGGGAATATTGGCTTCAGACCAAGCAGGTGGATAGATCCCTCATTATTCCAGCTAAGCTTCCTTGACAGTAGATTCCCAACCTTCACCTGAGTTCCATGCCCAGCCACCCGCCATTCCAAATCCTGTTGGCATTTATAGAATTGACTTACAGGAGATTTAGCAGGCCCTACCTGTCCTTCCAGTCTGATCAAGTTCACCCTCTTTCACTCTTTTAAAATGCACTTTATTTCTCTTCTTAGTAATATCATAAAATAGATTGTAATTGAAATGATATAAAATCTCAACTTTGGGGAATTAACAATTTTTCCCGAAATAACTCATGACCTTGATTGCATGGGAGCCGTTTCCTGACGTGGCACATTGGTAAGATAGAAGAGTCAGTAGAACCGGGCACAAAATCCCCTGGGAAATGCTTGAGCTACACCAGGGAGCACTTTGCTCACCTCAAGTCCCAGGGGGCAAAGCAAGAGCAGGGGTCTGAATTAATTTGCATGTGAATTAATTTGCATGTGTCACTAGGCAATGTTGAGGCTACACAGAGTATCTTAACGGCAGCTGACCTGTGCTTGTGAGGAGCACTCGCTCCAGTCCACTGTCAGAGATGGGGTGAGGGCTCCCCTGCTCTGGATGCTGCTGCTCTGGGTTCCAGGTGAGGGGTGTAGAGTGGCATGGACCAGATCACTGTGGCCATAATTGGTTCCTGTGCCTCTGTGTCCCTGTTCACTGGCATTAAGGCGTATCTTGTAGGCTTCAATGAATTGAGCCTGCATCGGGGTGGTCTCAGGGCACTGTTACGCTGGCTGTGTGTGCTTGTCATTCCAGGCTCCACTGGGGACATTGTGCAGACCCAGTCTCCAGCCACCTTGCTTTTGTGTCCAGGGCAGAGGGCCACCATCTACTGCAGGACAAGCCAGAGTGTCAATGTAATGATTGACATTTTCAAGTCTAAAGCTGATGTCAACAGAGACCAGGCACTCCCCCAAACTCTAACGCAATGTAGCATCCAGCTGGGCCCCTGCGTGGTTCACTGGCAGGGGTGTCTGGGTGGGATTTCACCCTCACCATTTACCCCGGAGTCCAAGGTTGCTGTAAACTGCTGCTGTCAGCGGGCAAGGGGCTCCCACCCACAGTGCTCTGCACAAACCCCAGGCAGCTGCCCTCTGAGGCTCAGCCATTCAAATGGCCTCTTCTCCAGGCACCTCAACCAATGCTCTCTAGATTTATTTTGACAGAGCAGTCAAAGAATGAAACAGAAGTTCTCCAAGTCACGTGTGGATGTGTAAGCCACATATCACCAGTTTTATAAGCTAATGAATTCCTTACATCAGGACCTCCTAAGAATTTTCTACCACTCATGTGTTTATGTACATATCAAAGGCCTGTTCCAATAGACAAATTTTAAACTCGAAGGGAGCTTTGCTCCACAATTCAAAAAGCCCAAACTACTTTCTATTTATCTTTCTGATGTAGGGTGATCTTCCCAGATTAGAGTTATGTTTTTCTTCCTTTTTTTTTTTACCTTTACTTCAAAGAGGAACACAATTTAGATCCATATCCATGGCACGAGCATATTCAGGGAAGATGTCTAGTGTCTGTTAAAGAGTTTGGGGCTGCATAGCAGCGTTTGCTAATGCTGCTGGCTCAATGAGGCATCAGGTGTGTTACGATTTGGATATTAGGGGTCCCCCAAAGCAAGAAAGTTTAGCATTGAGATGATTGGTTTGAGAGTTTTAATCTAATTAGTGCGTTATGCCCTTATAGGGATTAACAGGAGGGCAACTGTGGGCAGTTTGGGTTTGGCTGGAGGAGGTGGGTAATCGAGGGTTTGTCTTGGGCATGCATTTTGTCATGGTGAGGAGCATGCAACGTCTACCTGATCTGTTCTGCCACACCCTTTTACTGTGAAGTCTTTCTTCACCAGGAGCCCTGAGGGATGGAGTAGGCCTTATAAGGAATCCATGATCCCTAAATAAATGTTTCCTCTTCTAATTTTTCTTTGAGGTCTTTTTCATCACAGTTGTGAAAAGTCTGACTGAAGCAAAGTGATCTAGACTCACCAGGGCACAGAGGCCAAGGTGCCGTGCCCAGTGACCCAGACAGTATGTAACGAGGTCTGTGAGGAGTGGAGCCTCACGTGTCTCCCACAGTTCCTGCTTCATCCCCAGCAGCAGCTACCTTCCGCTGTGCGTGGTGCTCCAGGGCTAAGGCTCCAGAAGGAGCGGGTTGTGGAGAGCCCTGAGCTCTGGCTGCCCCCGTGGGGGGTTCAGAGAGGGGTAGAGATGGGAAATGAAAGTGTTGGTGGCTGCTGGGCTGTGGGCAGCAGATGGCGCTCCTGAGCTAGTCCCCACCTTCCTTCCTGTGTGGCACAGACAACGGGGCTATTTGAGTGTACTGTGTAGTCCCTGAGACCCAGCCAGGCAGCACATAGCTGATCCCCCCTTGTCTGCAGTGAAAACCAGGCTCTGGAGCACAGCACCTCTCCTGCAGACCCTTGTCACCTTCTCAGTGCCTGAGCACAGAAGCTGACCTCTGGTCTGGTCTGTTTCTGGGCAGCCTTCTTCCTCTCCAGGGTCCCCAGTGACCTGATGACTAGCGGGAGCCAACAGGAAGTCCAGGAGGTGGCTGCGTTCCACATCCTGCATCCTGACTGCGGCATGGGGTTCTCCAGCCAGGTGTTGAGAACGCAGGCTTTGCATGGGAAGGAATCTCACCCTGTCTGATCTGGGACCTAGGTCTTCTCATGCAGGCAGCTCAACACCTAGATCACCCACCCTGAGTTTGTGGTGTTGGAAATTTGGACATAAATCAGGAACAGCGCCTTCCGTTCAGTGGCCAAAGTCCCTGGGGATGCCACTGGAAAGGAGTCCATGACTGTAGCAAAATTCTCAGAGCAAACACTGCATGCACTGAGGAATACATGGCTGTCTAGGCAAGGGCACTGTTGTATAGGTTTCTACAGCAGAGACCTGGACCTGTGCACCCACTTCCTTTATATGGAGTGACAGGAGAGTACCCTTGCCTACCTAGGATGTTTTATAAAAATTTTATATAATTGTATCTTTCTTAAAATTGACACAGAGTACAAGAAATTTATACATAAAGATGGACTATTAAAGGGAATATTCATAATATGTACTAGCTAGGACATCAGTGACTGAGGTCCACTTGAAAGAGAACTTTAAGTTTCCTTTCCCTTCTAAATAAAACTCAGTTTACACGTTCCAATAATCTAAAGGAAGCAGAATGACCAAGAGTCACTTGCATGGTCTCTTAAGTGATAAAGCAAAGGTCCTTCATAAGGAGCTTTCAGTTTTGCAGGGATCAAGAAAAATAACAACTTGTTGGGAAGATTTAGTCTCTTCAAACTTTGTCATGAAATGCACTGCCAAACACTCTCTGTGTACTAAACAATAAAATGGAGGAATAAGGTAATTTCAGAATCCCTTTCCACCCAGTTGAGAAGCACGTGGATCCCATCGGAAGACAGCTATCCCTGCACTCACAGTGGCTGGCACTTGCATGGGGTTCTTGGTCCCCGCCATCGCCATCAGTGGTTGAGGTTTGTGTTTCCTCGTTCTCACTGACACATTGCTGACATTGTGGGTGTTTGCCACTCACCTCCTGCTAAGGACAAGGAGTGTCCATCCAGAGATTCCCCTTGCTGGCTCAAGTGTAGGAGGCATCAGCCACAGCAGGCTGCCTCACCATGCATCCATGAAAGGAGTGGGCCTCCCATGCTGCTGACCCAGAGAACTCAGAAACCGTCCCTGGAGTCATGGATTTCTCTGAATCCAGCTGTAGAACTGAGATACACAGAAGACGGGATTTTCTTTGCTTGCACATGGGAAAATCCAGTTGACCATGCATTCCAGAAATGTGCAGTTGTTTCTGATTGAGACACAGCACATGACAGAGTCCAAACAACTTACAGTGGTCACTAAGCCATATATAGGGGTCACAAAAGCCACCATGGATTTTCATGTGCTCACAGAAGCCATGTAAGTCTTCAGAGTTTGAAAGCACTCAGACTTCTTTCCTTTATCTAGAACTGACTTGGCATAGTGAGGTCATTCCCATTTCTGATATACTACATCAATCACGTGTTACTGATATAAAGAAAGAGTGGGAGAGCAAGTCAGAGATAGTTAGGAAACAAAATCACTTTTGATTTGAATCATTTTCATCATATATTTCAGTGGTAAAAGAACAACTGAAAGGATATTTGATGGTAAATTCCTTGGGAGGAAGAAATAAGACATTTCTAGAGGAAGCTCTGTATGCTTTGGCATGTTAGTAACAGACTCTTCCAAATCTGCACTGTGCAACCCTTAATTTTTGAAATTTCTGAGTTTCTCTGCCTGCTTGTGTATAGTTGGGCTTCTCGTGGGAATCGAGAATTCCCATTTGCATTGATAACCCCCATATTTCCTCCATCCCCTCAAGAAGATATAACAATAGCTAATATTTATGCCCCCAAGTACAAACCTTCCAATTATGTGACGAAAGCACTCAAGGACATTAAACCTCTTATTAATTTCAACATAAGAATAGTGGGAGATTTTAATACATGACAGTCAATAATAGATCATTAAAGCAAAAAATCAATAAAGATATCACTAACCTAAACAACTCTATCAATCAATTTGGACTTAACAGACATTTACAGAATATTCCATTCTAAATTGGCTGAATTTATCTTCTCAGCAGCATATGGATCCTTTTCCAAAATAGATCACATCCTAGTCCACAAAGCCAATCTTAACAAATACAACAGAAGTTACAGAGATATTTTGATTTAAAAATAAACACTTTA
>PVKS010037795.1:0-18379 GCA_004027875.1 Aplodontia rufa
AGGAGATACCTCATATCTGAACCATAACAGCAAGTTGACACAGAAGGAGAAGGTTGTTCTAGACAGACATCCCACACACTCCCAAGACAACCATCAACATTGAAATACCACAAGTCACTCTGTACTTTCTCATCAAGCTAAAGAAACCAGGAATTGTATAGCACCTAAACAAGAGTTTGAATAAAGAAAATACATGAAATTCAGACATGAAAAGAGCCACTTTTTGTGGTCCGTTGTTTTGTTCTGTTTTGTTTTGTTTTGTTTTATCCTCACCTGGGCTCCAAACATATTAACCCACATTCCAAATTAACCCTACTTTGATAAGTGAGGGACTTTTCATAAGTGAAGTTTCTAACAAGTAAGGCCTGATCTAAGGCGGTGCATCTAGAATTCTAGTCCATCCAGAATCTTCCCACAAGCTCTCACAGAAGTATAAAACTGTTTAGTTGATTGAACCACAGATGAGCACAGTATAAGGGTACAGGGGAACAGGGCCCCAGGTGAGAAGTGTGTTTAGAACTCAGCACCTCTCAGAGCAAAGCTTCAAGTTATGTCTGAATTCTTCTCCCCTCTCCCCATTGCTCCCCCTTGGGCTGACTCTGCTGATTTTTCCCCATGTTCCCAAGAAGCAAAAGCATGAGAACTATTCATGCAGCCATTGAACATCACGACCCGGGGCACTCAGCCCACCACAACCACCTTGGTGACACAGGTGGCAATTGCAACTTTTGGTCCAGGAACAGCTAGGAGGGTAAGAAAGGAAATCCAGCATTCTCACAGGCTGGAGGCCATTCCTGAGAACTACAGGATAAATATAAGACATTTGTCATCTGTTCGTGGGGCTGAACTTAGGCTGATGAGGTTCGCAAAGGCCCGAGTCATCCAGTTTGGGCCATGGTAGTAGCCCTCAACAAGGACTGGTCCTCAGACCGGTCAAATGATGATTTGTTCCTTCCCCATTCTTCTCCTGGCCTACCCTGGATTGAAAGACATCACAAGCGCTACACCGTCAGGTTTCTAGGGAGATTTCGTCAATGGGAGACACTGGCAGACTAGAGGCAGGAGGAGGTGCTATGGTTTGGATATGAAATGTCCCCAAAAAACTCCTATTAATGCAGGAATATTCGCAGGTAAAATGATTAGATTACATGAGCTATGAACCTGATCATCCCATCCTAGTTTGAATGGACTGAACGGGTGGTATCTCTAGGTAGGTGGGGTGAGCCTAGAGGAGGTGGTCCATGGGGGCATGCCCTAGAAGGGTCGCTCTTCCTGTGGCCTCTTCCTTTCTCTTTCTCCTCTTGACCCCCCTCCCTCCACCCACCCTCACTCACACCACACACTCTGTCCCCTTCTCTCTCCCTCTTCCTCTCTTCCAGCTGCCTGGCCACCAGGAGCTGTGCAGCTTTCCTCTGCGGGGCCCTTCCCCCATGATATACTGCCTAATTTGGGCCCAGAGCAACGGAGTCAACCCTCTAGGCACTGAGACCTCTGAAACCTTGAGCCCCAAATGAACTTTTCCTTCTCTAAGTTCTTCTTGTTGGATGTTTTGGACACAGCAATGAAAAAGTTGCCTAAAACAAGGAGAGAGGCCAGGGTATTCTGTCCTGCCTTGCTGTTACTTGTGAACTATCCACCAGCAGCAGTGGCTCTTTTGGGGCTCTAGCTCTGCCCAGAGGGCCCCTCCCTTGGCATGGTCCCACTTGCCAAGTGGACCTAACTTCTGGGTCCACTAGCACCCTCTCCTCCCTAGCAGCTTCCTGCTACTGGGAATCTCTGAATTGCCTCACCTGTGTGGCTTCTTAGTACCTCCAACACCTGTCAGCCAGCTCCCTAGATTAAATCCCCTCGGTTGAAAGACCTAGTACTATGTCTGTACCATCACTCTTCTCTCCCTTGTTTAATCAAACTCAAGCCATCTAGGATTTCCCACAACCAAATTTATTGCATTGAATTCAGAAGAACAGTGACAATTTTAAAAGAGACAGGAAGCAAGGAAAGAATGAAGAAGCAAAGAAAAAGAAAGTAACAACTGATATTAAGCAATTGCCCTGTTTCAGGCACAGTGTTAATATACATGCATTGCATTGTTTAATCTCACAACAGCATTAGGCTATTGGTACTTTTTTATTTTCAATATACAGAAGTCCACATAGCTAGGGAGGATCCAGGACGGCCACTAGGACCTAAACCCCTCACCATCAGATGCCACATGCCCACTAAGAACCCTAGGGTGGCAGGGGATTTCCTGAGCTGGCTTCTGAAAATGGTGCATTCCAGGCCTGAAATGACCTTGTGGCTTTGCCAGGCTCCAAGGGGAAATTCTCCAAAGGAGCTAGGTAGAGCCAGTTTTATATTCTCCAGCTCAGGAAAACTTAAGCTGTGATAAGTTGAGGGTCTCTTTGTTTACCTTTTGCAGAGTGTGTACGTGGGAAGGTGATGGGAGCCAGCTGCTGCTCTCAGTATGGTCATCCACAGCTGGCCATGGCCCAGACCTGAACAGAGGAGTGGAAACTGCTTCAGATTTCCCAAGGCACCTTGGCCAAGATGCTGAGGACCAGGTTAGCCCATTCTGCTCTTCTGTGAGACAAATGGCAGCATCTGCGACCTCCAGCGTGGCAGACTCCTGTGGACACATGGGTGTAGCGCCCCTTCCATCTCCTGCCTATCCCTTGTCCAGGGTACAAGATTTGCAAAAGCTAAGATGTAAAGAACATTTGAAAGCAGGACCACAGGGGAGGCTACAGCTCAGTCAAAAAACAATGAAATCACAGGAGAGATACTTGAAACCTCCCTGGAAAGGGTATTTGAGGGTGAAGTCTGCTGAAGTTCACCAGTAGGTGAACTTAACCCTTTTTGTAAAAGCCAGTTACTTTGGGTAGCTGTCCTTCCCACTGACCAATGAGAAGGGAAGCAGGCTGGGACAGGGTCCTGCTTCACCTGTGATTAACCCTTTTGTTGCCAGGGAGTGTAACCTGGGAGAAGGGCACTTGGACAGTTGGAGCTGTTGCCCAAAGGACACCAAGGGGTTTGGATATTTTAACATGGGCTAATGCCTTGTTGGAGCAGGGGAGCTGAGTGTGACTCAGGATGGAATCTCCTGGTGAGAAGTCACAGGGACACATGACTGCTCTGTAAAGCAGGTTCTCCCAGGCTCCCAGGGAGGGGCCCACATGAAAGAGGGTTCCTTCCTGAGCAGACACTGCAGACAGATGCCTAGGCTGGCTCAGGGAGATGTTGTCCCCACTGGGAGGACAGAATGATTTGCACCTCCCAGGCACGCTCCTCTCTGGCCCAGCGCCTGGTCTCTGAGGTGCATTTGTGAGCTGGAGGAGGAGGCCAAGGTCCCTACTGGCTATTCTCTGTGCAAAGCTAAGTAGCCTGGGGGGCTGGGAGGAAGACCTTGACCTCCAGAGCCCTAAACCGTGGCTGACAGCAGACAGCAAGAGGGACCCTTGGGAATGGCACTTTATTGAGGGACATTTGTCTTCATTTGGGGCAGTCTACATCTCATCCCACAGGCATGCCCTGAGGCCCGAGTCTCCCTGACCCCTGCCTGGACTGTCCCTGCACTGCACTGTCCCCGCACTGGTTTGAAGAAGCTGCCTCTTAAAGCCTCTGGGAGCCAGAGACACAAATGTCAGCAAAGAATGACTGGAAATTCCCTGTGGCACCCTGGAAAGCTCCCAGCCCCCACCCAGGAAAGGAGACCCAGGAAAGGAGACCAGGCACCTCATAGACTCAGCCCCCAAAACCTGGGTCCTCCTGGGCTAGTGATTCCGGAAATCCAAAACTCATATTGAGCACAAAAATCATAGATTTAGACGATGAAAAAACATGTACCTGTGGTTTTCAGAATGCAAACTACAGAATAAACCTCCCTGAAAGCATTCTGACTGGTGGAGAGGTCTCAGGCTCCTTTTCTCATATGGAAAGAAAGGACTCTGCTTAAGGAGCTTTAGAATCTGCAAATATCAGAGTGCAAGATTTAGGTGGGTTATTGGGGGATTTTTTTCCTGAAAAAAAAATCAGGATATTTAAAATGGTGGAAGCCCGGGAACTGTGGCTTAGATGCTGCCACTAATCTGCGGAGTTGTGAATAAATCATTTCACCTCTCCATGCCTCATTTTCCATATATATGTATACATAATATGTCATATGATATATATTTCCCTCATTTCCCATATACGTGTGTATAGAATATATACATATTATGTGTGTGTGTGTGTGTGTGTGTGTGTGTGTATATATATATATATAGCCTGACCATCAAAGGAGATGAACGGCTGCAGGGTGCAGAGGCAGGCGCTGTCGTCTACATCACCCCCACCCAGTTCCTTAGCTCGGTTCTGCCGGGGAAGGGCTGGGAACCTGCCTGGGCCCCGGAGGCTGCCTGGAAGGCTGTGGTGAGCCGCTACGTGCTAAGAACAACCCTAGGGCCAGTCTAGGGAGCTGCGGAGCCTGAGGCTGGAGGCACGTGGCGCGCCTCGCTCCCGCACTTTCCAGAGGCGCAGCAGCGCTGTAGGAGGGGTGGGGGACGCCCCAGGGACGATCGGGGGCTGGATGCCCCTTGCCAGGGGCGGGATGGGAGGTGGTCGTCCCAATAAAACCGTGGGGCCGAAGGTGCGGCCGTGCGGGGATTCATTTCCATTTGGAGCGCGGCGCGCCGCAGCCGCCCTTATCTCGCCGCCGCCGCGGCTCGGCAGGCGCGGGCGCCCCGGGCTCCCTCCCCCTCGGCCCCCGCCCGCCGCCCGCGCCTTTGTCTAGCCCGGCGGCGCGCTCGGAGCCAGCAGGGCGGGTAATTGGCGGCCGGAGGAGGCGAACGGGCCGGCCCGGCCTCCGCTAATGAGCGGGCGGAGCCGCGGGGAGGGCGCGGCGCGGAGCCGAGGAGGGGGCTTCGTTGGCAGCTCCGGGCCAAGGATGGCCCTGCAGGTCCCGGCTGCCCCTTCCAGGGCTGCGGCGCAGACCGGCGCCCCGAGGGACACCCCCTCCCCCATCCCGTCTCCCGCGCGCTCCAATTACCCTGCGGCGGTGCCAGGGCCTCCGGCTGCCCCCGGGCCGCCCCTGTGTCCCCGGAGAAGTGCCAAGGACTGAAAGCTCGGGCGGGAGGAGAGAGGGAGGGGGAATCCCTTGGGGAGCTGACCGCGCTGTAGGGGACCCGGAGAGCCCCGGCGTTCCTTCCCTGTGGCATGTCCACAGGGGGGAGGGGACGCCCCAGGGTTCATGCCCGGGACTGTCGTAGGAAAGCCCGCAGGCGACAGCGAAACCTACTTCAGCGTAGATGGTGATAAAATCCACCCTAGTTTCTAAATTAATTATACTGAATCCGCGGCGCTCTGCCGGCTCCGGCTTAGAGTAATCTGTTCCGACAGGACGCGGTGGCCCCAGCACTGGGAGTGGGGGCCTCGTGCTGTAGATTCGAGAAACCCCCTCTCTAAGACAGTGTACAGGGAGTGAGGAAGGCCCGCGGAGCCTTAAGAAGAAAGGTGGGGATAGAGGACAGAGGGAAGCTTTTCTCCAACCAGACGTCACACCCGGTCTGCTGTTACCACTGGCCCCAGGCCCCCTGCTCCTGAGCCGGCCCCTTGTCCTGTCCTCACCCGTGAGGAATTCTGCAACATGCTGGCACCTGGGCCCTTACTCAGCTTCCACTCATCTCTACTGAGCCCCGTTTGTCTCCACTCCTTGCCTGTGTGGTTTGGGTTCTTGAAGTCACTGATTCTTCATGTTAACTGGGTTTTCTATGGCTGCCCTTTCTCAGACTTGGAAGCTGAAAAGAAGCGCTCAGGCCTCAGGGACTTGGGAGTCCACAATGGAGACCCACACTGGCCCTAGCACAGCCTTAAGGAGCCACAAGCAACTCAGGAGAACCCCAAGGGTAGAGTGCCACGCTGGCCTCCAAGGTCACTTGACTTAAGGGGGATTGCCACCTCTCAGGGGAGAAGAAAGGACATTTTCTTCTGAAGGCTCCCCACCTAGAACCCTTTTCCTTTCCAAGCCCCCCCCCCCCCGCAGTGGCCCACTGGGAGCAGCCCACTCAGCACATTTCCTCTTTAATGTATTTTTTTCAGGGCTGAGGACCGAACTGGGGCCTTGCACGTGCTAGGCAAGCGCTCTGCCACTGAGCTAAATCCCCAACCCCTTCTGTAATGTATTTTTAATTGAGGTATAATTTATAGGGCTGGAAAGATGTGATCCTTTCCTTGTCCATCATAAGGGTCACAGTCACACTCCTGGAACAAAAGACAAGTTAACAAGAGAAAAAGAATAAATTTATTTATTCAAGTTTTCCTTGGACACTGGAGCCTTCAGAAACAAAGAACCAAAGTCTCAGGGTAACCTGCCTGTTTTATGTTTAGGTTTAACGCAGAGTGGACATCCATGTAGAAATACGGGTATGACTGAGGAGGGAACCCAGCAAGGCCTGTCTGATCAGATTCTCCCAGGCCTCTCTGCAGCATTCCTTCCTCCTGAGTGTGGACCCCTCTGGAATGAGGAGCTTGGAGGGAAAAGGGAGAGTGACCTTTCCAGGTCACTGGCTTGCTCGGGAGGAGAGGGCTTCTAGTTTCTAAGAACCACCTTGCCAAAGAGGAATTCTAGCTTCTGGAACTTGCTTCAGGGGAGATAGAGGAACAAGACACAGGAGGGCCAGAGAAGATGAGAAGGATCGTGCCTTTGAGGCTGCCTCTGAGGCCTTCCAATCTCTTACTTTAAAGTACTCAGCATGCTGGAGCCCCTGACTTTGGGGTATTGCACCCTGTGCCCCAGCAACTTGTAGTGGAATACACATGTTAAGTGCATAGCTCGATTAATTTTTACATATGAATATACCTGAGTAATCACCCCCAACTCAAAATAGACTTTGCAAACAGTCCTGAAGTTTCCCTCTTGGCTCCTATCAGTCAACACCCCCCAATTATTCTGATCTTCAACACCATACATTAGTTTTGCCTGATTTTATAAATGAACACACACAACTCTTTGGTAAGTGGCTGCTTCTGTCTGCCAGATCCATCCATTCTATTGCATGAAACTGTAGTTCATCCTTTTTAATTACCAAGTGGTATTTCACTGTACAAATATTCCACAATTTACTTATCCATTTGACTGTTGATGGATATTTGCATTGTCTCCAGCTTGGTGGTAGTATGAATAAAGTGGTTGTGAACTTTGCCCTATGTGTCATTTGGTGGCTACAAGGACCCATTTTTGTTGGGTACACTCCCAGGAGTGGAATTGCCAAGTCATAAGGTAGGTATATGTTTAACTTTATTGCCAAACAGTTTTCCAAAGGAGTTGTATCTGGTTAGCTTTTTAAAGTTGCAGTCAGGATACAAATGTTACTCAGAGAATTAAATTGCAGCGGCATAATAATGACAGGGGACATACATTGAACACTTAGAATGTGCTAGGTACTGTTCTAAGGGATTTGCATGTAATTAACATTTACTTACACGCATTTATATGCAAACATTCCCAGTGCCTGGTTTCATCTTAGAATGAGCCTGAGATGCCCTCCCCCAATTGAGACCCAGATACAATAGTCTGTGATTGTAGAATGAATCATCTCCATTTTACAGAGGAGTCAAATGAGGTGCAGAGAGGTGTTAACTGACTAAAGATGCCAAGACTAGTGAGAGGCAGGACCAAGTCTCCAACTCAAATCTCTGGGCTTCTGGCATGGATGGCATTCTTGTGAATGGACACCTGACTCCATTTGAAGCCTCTCTCCAGTTTCGCCCTCCTTTTCCCTCAGCAATCCAGTGATACAATCTTTTAGAGCCCTTGTCTGTCTTTTTCCAGTATTCCCCTTGGGTAACAAACTACCGTAAGATGTAGCAACTCAACAATTATTTTCGTCTCTTAGGTTCTATGAATTGAGTGGACTCGCCTGTGTAGCGTTACTTGGGGTCTCCTGAGCAGCTACAACTGGGGCTGTCAACTGGAGCACCTCCATGCAGTTTGGGCTTCTCACAACATAACCCCTGGATTCCGAGATGGCATGTTCCAGTCCCAAGAGCGAGAGTCTCAAGGGGCAAAAGAGGAAACCACCAGGCCAATTAAGGACTACACCAGGGGCTGGAGCAGTGGCTTGGTGGTTACATCGCTTCCCTGGCATGCGTGTGTACGAGAGTTCAAACCCCAGCACCACATACACAGCCAAGTGTCTCAGCAACGAGAGCCACATGAAAAACTAAATAAAATTGACTCTCTTTCTCTCTCTCTCTCTCACTGTCCATCTGTCTGAAAAAAAAAAAGACTAAACCAAGAGTGGGTACAAATGCACTTCCATCGTATTCTATTGGTCAAAGGAGGAGTAACTCACCAGATTCCAAGGGATGGAGACACAGACTTGATTGATGAGCAGCAGGGTCACACTGCGGAAGAAGACCACATAGGTGTTTTGTTGTTGTTGTAGCCATCTTTGTAAAGTATATACCTTCCTTGCCCGCTTATCTTGCTCTGAGCTGTAGGTCCAGGAAAACCAAAAATACCCCTCTACATCATTGGTTCCTGAAGATACAAGGTTCCCAGAACTCCTTTTGTTTCAGGTCAAAGCTGCCACACTGAGTCATCTCAACATCAGCACTTTGACATGCCCACCCTGCACCGTGCCCTGAGCCAGCTCACTATTTCTCTCTGGGTCTTCGCCCATATACATCAGCTCCTCTCCAAACTTGGGGCACCCTCAGCACACTGAGACATGGACAGAACCTTGCCACCCTGGCCCCTGCCACAACTGCCACCTGTCTGGACCTTCCCCTCCTGACAATCATCTCTTCTCAGACAAGCACAGAACCCTAAGTTCCTACAGCCACCTAAATTGTTGGGGGTGGGGGCTGAACCCCTTGCAATACTTGAAAGAGCACAGACTTTGTAGTTGCAAGACCTGGGTTTGACTCCTTGTTAACTGGCTATGTGCTCTTGGGCAAGAGTTCAGGCCTCTGTGACTTGGTGTCCACATCTGCAGAATGGAATAATTACTGGAACCATGACTTCAGGTTGTTGTGAGCCTTGAAGGCTGCGATAGAAATATCTGGTACAGTACAAAAGAAAGAACAGACCCAAGGATCATGCCTTCTTGCCTCAGACTCCGAAAGCTACTTTTGGAAAGCAAACTTTTCCTACTCATGGGGATGGAGCGGTGACTCAGTGGTTTCAGCGCTTGCCTGGCAAGCACGAGGACCCGGGTTCAAACCCCAGCACCACGTACGCAACCAAGTGTTGGAGCAATGAAGACCATGTGAAAAACTAAACAAAGTTGTTTCTCTCTCTGTATCTCTCACTATCCCTCTCTCTTTAAAAAAAAAAAACTTTTCCCACTCAGTATGTTTTTATATTTGACAACTTTTCCACTTCACTAGAACCCAGACCAAGAAACAGAACATTACCAGCACCCCAGAAAGGCCCTGCTCCCTTAGAGTTCTAACCTACTCGTAAGACTACCCAGACTTCTAACACCCTAGATTAATATCTGACCACATTTGTGGCAGCCAACTCCCCCGCACAATTTGCAAACAAGATAGTCATCTATCTGATGTGATTTGAAAGAAGCCAGAAAATCCAGCTCCCGCTGTGCCTAAATTTCCTCCATTATCTCGGCATTCCTTTGTGTTAAGCATTGCTCCCCACCCACAGTTCTCTTTTAAAAATGCAAATCCATCTGTGTTGGGATAACCGCGATTCCCTAGTCCCACAGAAGAAAAACAAAAATCTGGTCAACCTTTTCATACGGGTTCCCAGGACAGCGGAACCTGGTTAGCCAGCCAAGAAGTGCCCAACTGATGTGGGAGGAGGAAGAGGGACTTCACTTGCTTCCCAGAGGTGCCAATTTTGCCCAAGGCTGGTTCAGACTTGTGTCGTATTTTCTAATTTGGTTGTTTAAGCCACCAACAACCAAAGCAAATCCATCAAGTCACCCAGCACAGAAAAGAAGCAGTGGGTGATCAAAATGAGTCCTGTGGACGAGCTGGGGTGTGGCCTCGCCCGGCTCCCTCAACACACCTTGCCTAAGTCGGCCCGCAGGAGCTCTGCCACCATGACGTCATCAGATGTCAGGCCTTTGACAAATGAGTCCAGCCCGCAGCTGGAGCCTTTGATAAGCCATTTACAGGCGTCTGGGAGACATCCACGCTGGTCTTCGGAATGCATCCTCATCCCATCTCGAATTCACATCTTTTCGTGTTTTTTTTTTTTAAGCATGCCAAATATCTGTGGAGATTCATGGCTTAAGATATTTTTTATTTTCTCTGACATTTCACCTTTCCTCCTTATTTTATTTTTTTAAAGGAAAATAAAATATTCACTCCAAGGTTCATTTAGTTTCTGGGTAATAACTGTCAGATATTAAGAGATAGCCCCATACATCCAGCATAAAGTAATAGAATTTGTTGAGTGCATTAGACATCCAATAATGGGCATGGCAGACAGCGTGCAGAGCTGAAGAGAGGTTTCTCTTGGTGAAAGGGAACACACGCTATGGAAAACAAGACATAAAAGAGCATTCGGCAAAATGCCCTCTTGTACCTTTAAACATTTGCACGTGGCAGTACCCCACCTGGAAAATTTTTTCTCAGCTTTCCCAGGTACCTCCTTCCCATCCTGCAAGAGTCCCATGGCCTCATCTGTTCCAGAAAGCATGCTGTCCCCACTTCTGTACTCTCACCTGTCACTCACTGTCCCCCTAGCATCCTGGAATTGCTCTGGCAAGGCACTTGTCCTATTGCTTTTTAACCATCCACTGCACTTCTGCTCTGCAAACTCCTCCAGGACAGGACCCATGGCTTCTACCTTGCACTGTACAAGACTCAGACAAGCAGATGCACTTGCTGCCCACCTGCGGCCCCAGGCCTTACTGCTTCCGTGGTGCAGATCTCTGCGATTCCAACAGGCAGCGTGTGCATCTTTGCCTGAGGGGTTTCTCTGGCTTCCAGACCCACTTTGCTGTTGCAGTGGCAGGCTAGAAGTGCTGGGGAATTAATGCCCTTCCTCGCAGCCTTCTAATGATGCCTGAAGGGAGTTGGCATAACCCTTCCTCTCCCTGGATGGGAAAGTGACCTTAATAATATGCTCTATATTGCCTGTCTTTCTTCCCTCCAGTGTCTCAATTGTCCACTCACCCCTACGGATATTTCCTGGGATCGCCTCCCAAATAAACTACAGTCTCTGGTCACTTAGCCATGAGGATGTATTGTGAGAAATGCATCATTAGCCAATTGCATCATCGTGTGAATATTGCAGAATATACTTACCCAAACTAAGATAGTTATGACATCACTCAGTGATATGATCTTATGGGACCACTGTCATGTATGTGGTCTATCACTGATCAAAATGTTATACAGTCCACGACTGTACTCACATTCAAATCCTTGCCTCAAGGTCAGGTTCTGGAGTAACCAAACTAACACAGGGGCACAAAATAGATGCTCAATAAGTGGTTTTTAAAAATGAATTACTAAACTATTATAGTTTATATATTAGGTGTTCCCCAATAGCTTATGTGTGAGACAATGCAAGAAAGTTTAGAGGTGAAATGATTGGGTTATGAGAGCCCTAACCTAAGCAGCATGTTAATTCCCTGATAGGGATTAGTACATTTCTCTCTCTCTCTCTCTCTCTCTCTTTCCTTCTTGGTGTGATGTCCTGAGCTTCTTTCTTCATCATACTTTTCCACCATGGTGTTCAGCCTCATCTCAAGCCCTGAGGAACAGAGTTACCTGTCTATGGACTGAGACCCTCTGAAACCATGAGACCCAAAAAATTTTTCCTCCTCTCATATTGTTCTTGTCCAATCTTTTGGTCACAGAAGCAAAAAAGCTAACTAAAACATGAAAGGTAGAATTTTTATAACACAAATACCAAAAGAAGATCTCTGGTGCTGGGTTTTCTGTTGGGTCTGCATTATCCACTTTAAGTGACCACATTTTGAGTCAAAATCAAAGTGTCCTTGAAAAGTACTGCTACGCCTTGGGCAAAGCACACAGGCTGAGGGCCAAGGAGCTGGGACAGTTGCTCACTGTGTAGCACTGAGGCAGATGTTTGTTTTAGTTAGCTTTTTCATTGCTGGGAACAAAACATCCCACGACAACAATTTAGAGAAGGAAAAATTTATTTGGGACTCAAGGTTTCAGAGATCTCAGTTGATAGAGAGCCGACTCCATTGTTCCAGGCCCAAAGTGAGCCAACACATCATGGTGGAAGGGCCCAGCAGAAGAAAACTGCTCATCTTGGTGGGATCAGGAAGCAGCAGGAGGTGGGGGACACAGGAAAGATGAACCCATCCAGGGCATACCCCTAGGGACCCATCTCCTCCAGTCGTGCCCCATTTGTCTACAATTACTACCCAATCAGTCCGTTCGTACTAGGACAGACTAAGTGAATTACAGCTCTTGTGTTCAGATCATTTTACCTCGAAATATTCCTACATTGACAGGAGCTTTTGGAGGACCCCTCACATCCAAACCATAACAGTGTTTATACTCAGCTGTCTTGGTCCATTATCTGTGACTATAACAAAATACCCAAGGTTAAGTCATTCATAAGTGTAGAGCTTTACTAGACTCATGGTTCTGGAAGCTGGCAAGTCGGAGGACGTGGTGGTGTATCTGCTCTGCTTGTGCTGAGGGCCCTTGTGCTGCATCATAACACGATGGGAGGGCAAAAGGGCAGGAACAAAGCAGAGCGGAGGAATCCGAACTCAAACAACCCACTCCCTTGAGAACTAATCCATCCAGGGAGAAGGGCATCCACTCATTCATGAAAGCGAAACCCTTATGACCTAAATGCCTCCCATTTGACCCCACCTTCCAACACAGTTGCATCAGGAATTGTGGCCCCAGCACATGCACTTTGGGGGGGGGACGTTCAACCCACAGATCAACTGAAATATCAGAGCAGAGGGTGCCTTGCCAATTGGATTCTGACTTGGGGCTGCTGACCATACCTGGTCACCCTTTTTCCTCCTGTATAATCAATCATGTTGGACCTCCAACTGGGACTTGGGGGTTCTGTTTAAGTTAGAAGTTGGCAATTTGTGTGTGCTGTCCCTTTTTCCAGGGAAACATCCTCGCTGCTGTCCCTCCATCCTTTAAAGCCAACACAAGGGACTTGGTAAAAACCTGATTTTACTGACTGCCTTTTCTCCCAGTGATTATCCGTCTTTTAGACTCTAGCTTCATTCTAAGAAACATTTCCTGCCCACACTGAAGTTTCTGCCACTTACATAATTCAGGGAGTGCTTTCTAGAAATACGAACTTATTGGAAACAAAGTTGACCACTGACACTCTTTGTACTTGAAATTTTTAGAAAGCCTTCATTTGTAATAAATTAAAATTTATTTGCCTTTCTCTTCTGATGGGTTTCCTGATGGAATTTCAGGTTTTGGATTTTCTTTTTTTAGTCCTTTTTGTAGGCAAAAGAGTTGGAATGCCCACTTGACCCACGAACAGGATAAAGCAACAACAAAAATAGCTAATATTTATCTAGTCCGATCATGTGTGAAGAGTTGCATGTATATGTTATCTCCTTTAACCCTGATATAGCCCATGGGCATTATGATTATCTCCATCCAACAGATGAGAAAAATGAAGACCAGAAAGATTACAGAATTAGCCCAAAGTTAGCCAGTCAGCAAATGGCATTCCAGGGCACATGCCACAAGCTCGTGTTCTTCATCACGTTTGTTGAGCAGTGTTTATTGCTGGGGATAGTAATGGAAATGTAACATGCTTTTCTTGCTTAATCTTCTATTTGCAATGTTTTATTCAGTAGCGTTAGTCTTCATTTGGATTTCCCCAAAAGGAGACCGTGAGATAAGTATGTGAGTGAAAGTCATTTATTTGGCAGTGGACTCCAGAAGTCACTAGTAGGGGAGTAGGAAAGTGAAATGGGGAAAGGAAGGCAGCCACGAAACGGTAAGTTATCAGGAAAATTTCCACTGTGGACAACTGGAGCTCGATTCTACTGGGGACCTTGGCGAGACATTTAGAATATGCACCTTGATTACCCAAATAAACTTACATAGGCTATTGCTTGAGGGCTGGCCCCCTAGCCTGCTGCATGCAGAGTGGGCTCTGTGCTAGAGGAAGCCAAGAGACACAGATGGCAGCAATTGGAAGACAGACCTGTGTGCATTGAAGGACAAGGGAGTAAGGAATATGGGCAAGGTACCAATTGTGTCTGTGACAGTATTAGTATCCTCATTGTATGGGTGAGGAAATGGAAGTTTCATAATATATGAACAACGGATGGAGTCTATCGTAACCAGAAACCTCAAGACCATGAGTACACACATTACTATTTCTGCCTTTAAAAGACAGAGCGGTGGCTCAGTGGTTACAGCGCTTGCCTGGCATGTGCAAGGACATGAGTTCAAAACCCAGCACCACGTACACACAACAGTGTTAGAGCAACAAAAGCCACATGTAAAACTAACAAAATTGATTCTTTCTTTCTCTCTCTTTAAAAAAAAAAAAAGACTTTTCACCTTAAACCAGATCAAGAGAATCCTCTGCCTTAGAATTACATTGTTGGGAGCCTACTGGGTCTCCTTGGGACTCCCCAAGAAAAAATAGAGGCAGCAGATAGCACTAACAGATTAAACAGAACTAACAAAATCAAAAGAGAGTTTCAGTATGCTTGCTATGATGTGACAAAGCTCCATATGGAAGAAAATTCCAGATCATGAGGGCAATGCTTTAAAATTCTTTTGATAAAAAGCAACAGTTAACAAGTAAACAAGTAAACATTCTGTGCTTAAAAACCTTTCTCAAGTTTTGAGAAGAAAAGAATATGTAACCAAATGAACTTCATCACAGAATTCCCTGCTCTTGTACCATGTCCAGTGGCTATGAACCCACCTTTTTTTTTTTAAGAGAGGGAGAGAAAGAGAGAATCAATTTTATTTATTTTTTCATCTGGTTTTTGTTTTTCCTCCACTTAGTTGTGTATGTAGTGCTGGCGATCAAACCCGACTCCTCACACATGCCAGGCAAGAGCTCTACCACTGAGACACCACTGTAGCCTCCAAACGCACTTTTAATCATCCTCAGGAAAGAGGAATGTTCTTGAATGAGAACTCTCCCTAAAGTTTGTTTAATCCCCAAAGCAATGGTGCTCTCAGTGAAATGTTCCAAGGAAATTCATTTATCCCAGGGGAGAGAAGCCAATTCAACTCAGGAATGGCTCTTGAACCATAAAAGTTCTAGACATTTCTTTTATGACTTATAGTAGTGTCAAGCGTGGTAGACTGAATAATGGCCCCCAAAGATGTCCACATTCTAATCCATGGAACCTGGGAGTATGTTACTTATGACAGAAGGCACTTTACAGATGTGATTATGTTAAGGACCTTGAGACAGGGCAATCACACTGAATTATCAGGGTGGCTACCATGTCATCACAAGGGTCCTTATGAAGACAGGAGTGAAGCAGAAGAGGAAGCCAGAGTGCTGCCATGAGAGAAGGATTGTACCTGCCATTGCTGGCTTTGAAGGTGGAAGAAAGGTGCCATGAGCCAAGCAGTACAGGAAGCCTCTAGAAGGTGGCAAAGGCAGGGAAGCAGGGTCTTCTTCAGAGCATCCAGAAGAGAAAACAGCCCTTCTGACTCTGATTAAACACCCCTTCTGCACTTTCAGCCTTTAAAATGATGAGATAATGTTTTGCGTTGTCTCAAGCCATGACAGTTGTAGTGATTTGTTACCACAGCAAAACAAAACCAAAACACTAGGGGACCCTGGGAGCCCCCAAGCTGGCAGACTGCGCAAGTCCTCCATGAGCACTACAGGAGTAAGCGACCTCACAACTTCTCTTTGAGAGGTTACAGAGAAAATTGCAAAGGGTCTACATGTCTCGGGAGACAGACAATAGTGGTTTCTGGGAAGTGTCAGAGCCTGAGAGAATTCCCAATTCCTGCATCCACCTGGGAGCTAAACACCACAGGAATTGATGAGCAGTTCCCCAGCAGGGATTTGCTGAGTTCACAAGCAACTCTACCTCAGCTGTTTTTCATCATCTTCAGATGGTTTTAATTATATCTAGAATCATAATCCAGTGGTTCTCAAACCTGGTTAGGCCTCAGAATTACCTGGGGACACTTGCTAAAGAAGCTGAAGCTGAAAGGCTTCATCCCGAGCCTCTTAAATCAGATTCTCAGAGAGTGGGGTCTTGGGAATCTGTTTGTGACAGTTATCTCCAAGGAATTCTGGTACCTGTCTGTGAACTAAGACTTGGAGAACACTATCCCAGCTGCTCAGTTTCAGGGCTCATGGGATGCTTCAACCAGCTGAGATGGTTGCATTCTAAAACCTTCAGGAAAGCTGCATTAATGAAGGAGTTTTGCCATGAAAATGTCAATTTGCAACCTATGTGGCTTTCAACTGGACAGTGCTTAGCTGAAAGATGGTCCCAGAACTGAAAGTCCACCTTAACAGCAAAGTCATCTGCATCCAGGCTCTAGATCTACCATATTTCCCAGACTTCTGGCCTCAACCCTGGTGCCTCACTGCTCCAACACCTCCATTAACTTCTAATCTCCAAAGTCCCTTCTGTGGTGTAATACAAACTTGGACAAAATCCAACATGGTGGACACTGTTGGTTGACTTTTCAACAGTCTCTCTTATCTTCTTTCTTGTTAACAGAAGTCTGCTTTTGAGACTTCTGAGGGTGGGGAAACAAGTGAAGGGGTGAAGAAAGGTGAGTCTCCCCTGTAGTCTCAAAGGACTGCTCTAATCCAGCCATGGGAATCCCAATCCTGTTTGCCAGTGATTGGGAAATAAATGATCCCATGACTCAATTTTGAATAAGGAGTCATAATTAGAAGTCTGCTGGGCATTTCAGAGAGTTTTTCCTACTGATATAAGAGAAAGCATTGCAGGAAGAAGGTTTCCCTTCTACCCACTCTCTTCTTGCCTGTTCAGGACGTTATTATGTGGGGACCAGAAGATTGATGCTGCAACTGCCATCTTATGACAATAAGGTGACATATTTAAGGGTTGATCAGACATGGTTAAGATAAATCTCTGGATGTCTTGAACACCCTTGTAAACTTCTTGCTTCAGACTTCTTAGCAGGAAAAATTAAAGTCTGTACTGCTTAAACTCCTGTTACATAGTTATTGTGCATTGCAGTTTTAAAACATGACCCCCACCAAACAAATGAAAGGATAAAGAAAAGGATATATATATATATATATACATGAAATACTATTCAGCCTTTAAAAAGATGAAAATATGTCATTTGTGATGAATAGATGGATGAATGGATATGAAGGACATTATGTTAAGTGAAATAAGCCAGGCACAGAAAGATAAATACTGCATGATCTCACTTATACATGGAATTTAATAAAGTTGGACTCATAGAAATAGAGAAGTAGAATGATAGTTACCAGAGACTGGGAAGGTGGAGAAACAGGGAATGAGGAGTTGTTGATCAAAGGGTACAAAGTTTCAGATAGACGGAGTAGGTTTGAAGGTCTATTGCACAGTAGGTGACTACAGTCAATAATGTATTACATATTTCAAAATAACTAAATTTCAAATGTCTCATCACCAAAAATGAAAGTTGTTCAAAGTGATGGATGTGTTAACTTGATTTACTCATTCCACATTGAACATATATGCCAAAACATCACATTGTACTATAAATATAAACAATTATGATTTATCAATAAAAATATTAATAATAATTTTTTAAAAGCATGACCTCTCACCAATTTTTTGACCTCCACTCCATCAAGAGGTTGGGTCTGCCTCCTCTCCTTGAATCTGGTTCTGTGGCTATTTGATTAAAGCAGTACAGTGGAAGTCTTGCAGTTTCTGGTTCCAGGTCCCAAGAAAGAAAGCATCTTCTCCCTCCTGTCTCTTAGGATGCTTAACTTAGAACCCACACTCAGACTACGATTGTGAGGAAGAGGAGCAGCCTTTGGAGGGGCCCACATGCAGAGGAACTGGGGTCCATAACCTTCAACCTGGCTGAGCTCCCAGACAGCACCCAGTGCCAACTTGCCAGGCATCTGAGTGAGCCATTTTTTTTAATTTCTTTCCTTTTGAGTACCAGGGATTGAATCCAGGGATTCTCTACCACTGTGCTACATCCTCAATCCTTTCTGATTTTTATTTTGCGAGAGGCTCTGGTTAAGTTGCTTATAGGCCTTTGCTATGTTGCTGTGGCTGGCTTTGAACCTGTGATCCTCCTGCCTCAGCCTCTCAAGTCACTGGGATGATAGGCTTCACCACTGCACCAGGCTGAGTGAACCATCTTGGAACTGGGTTGTGCCCCAAGCTGAGCAGTTCCAGCTGATGCCATGTGAAGCAGAGGCAAAACTTCTCCTCCAAGATATGCTTGCATTGCAGATCCATGAAAAAAAAAACAA
>PVKS010037796.1:0-18383 GCA_004027875.1 Aplodontia rufa
ACAGTGTGCTAGTGTGCCTATCTCTCCACAACTGCTCCAGCATCTATTATTGTTTATTTTCTTCATTTTTGCCAATCTGACTGGTGTGAGGTGATTTCTTAATATAGTTTTCACTTGCATTTCTCTGATTACTAGTGATTTAGAGCACTTTCTCGTGTATTCATTAGCCTGATCAGTGTCCTCTTTTGAGAAGTTTCTACTTAGTTCTTTGGCTCATTTATTGACTGGGTTGTTTGTGTTTTCGTAGTTGAGATTTTTGAGGATTTTGTAGATTCTGGATGAGATCCAAATCAGAAGAATCACAGTCCATGATTCTCTCCAATTCTGTAGGAAACTTCTTGACTAATTTGATTATTTCCTTGGCAATGCAAAAGCTTTTTAGCTTTATGGCATCCCAATCACTGATTTTTGACTTTACTTCCTTCACTTTAGGAGACATGTTAAGAAAGTCTTTGCCTACTTCCACATGATAAAGTGTTGTCTTCCATCAGTTACAGATAACTGGTTTAAATCAAGTTCCTTGATCCCTTTTGGATTGATTTTGATGCAAGGTGAAAGATAAGGGTCAAATTTCAACTTTCTGCAAGTGGCTGTTCAGTTTGTCCAGCACCATTTGTTGAATAGGCTGTCTCTCCTCCATGTAATATTTTGTCCCCCTTTGTCAAAAATCAGGTGCTTAAAGATTTGTGGGTTTGTTTCAGGCTCTTCTATTCTATTCCATTGGTCTTCTTTCCTATCTTGATACCAGTACCATGCTGTCTTTGTTACTACAGCTCAGTAGTATAGTTTTAAATCTGGTGTGCGTGGTGGGCTTTCCTGATCATCTGCCCGTGTCTGTCCACTTTTCCTGCACTATTTTCTTTGTGTCATTTCCCATCACAGGAAACCCTGTTATACTTGTTTACTAATTTTCAGTATACCCACTCATTCATGAGAACGGGGAGGGTATCTGTGTTGTAACCTAGTTCATTTTCACCACAACTAGAAGAGAACTCCTGAAATGAGTGAGTGAATATAAATTCCAAAGCTGAACTTTGACTGATTTTACAAAATTTTTGGTAAGATTTCAAGACATCATAGGATCAATAACTTCATTTCATCTAGACAAAGATACCATGTTCTAGACATCTAAGATGCTACAAGAGGATTAAACAGAATAGAAAATACTCAGCAGAGGAAGCCAAGAAGAAGGCCAGGCCAAGTTATACAGAATAATTTCAAAAAGAAAATCAAAGAAATAAGGACGCAAAGTCTACCTAGTATGGCTTTCAACAGAAATTCGGGTGGGATAATAGTCTTTGGGAACACTGCAAGTAGCAGTCATGCTCAGCCACTCTCATTTAGCCTGCTTCTGCTGCAGTAGTTGCCAGGTCTGTTCTTAAGTGAACACCCAATAATTTCTAATTTCAGAATTTATCTATAACCATAACAGCTGATCCTCTCAAGAATATGAAAGCAAATTTAGGCAGAATGGGGTGAAAAAAGACAATTGGCTGCTACAAAATCTCCTGCTTGACAACACACACACACACACACACACACACACACACACACATACACAATGAAACCAGTTTATACAATGACAGCACATACCAATTAGATAAGGAGGATTTGGCATAACCTGACCCAAAATGGTTCACAGTGCTTAAGAGTCTTATGCAATATATCTATTCTAATTTTCCTTAATATTCCTAAAAAATGTAGTAGATATAAATGCTGAGTGAAAATTCCTTAATGTACATTGATAATGGGATAATATCATGAAAACTGGGATCTATAAAGGAAACTTCAAATGGCCTTTACGTTTTTCTGGAGGGGAATTTTTCCCATAATTTTTTCTTTGCAAACTTTATGATTAATTTTAGTCCTTGAATGTATATATTCAAATACATTTAAGCATAAAGTATATTTCAAAGTACTATTCATCTCATAACAATAAAAATTATAAAGCAGCTTTAATTATGTCAGGATATTTCTGTGAACTCAAAGATTATCAAAATAAGGTTTCAAAATTCATAAAATTTTTATGAAACAAATGGACTAGTCATAATTATCTAACAGTAAAATGCTTACACAATTAAGAAACTTTTTAAAACTGAAAATAGTTCTAATTTTTATTTATTTTCATGGTTTTTATTATTTTTCTCATAATAAAATAATCATAGGAAAAATGTATGTGTAAACAATCCCATCTACCCAACCAATCATTATCAGTAGGTTGGAGTTTATGATTACAGACATCTTTTGGCTTATAAGGACTTTGCCAGCTCCCTTCATGAATGTGATGCTTTTATATGAATGAAACATTTTTAGAGGTCAAATTGTACCTATAAGATAACATGCTTTTTTCTCTTACTATGTTGTGAACATCATTAAAAGTCAGAAACACATGACTTAATTTTAGACATTTCAAAAATTTTATAGGAATTTCTTTTTTACATTTTTTAATGGTTGTTAAGGATTAACATGAAAGTTTTAGCATTTATGTGAGTTATTGTATATTGTTTTAGTTTAAATATTTCTAGCATTTTCAAATAATTCATTGAACAAAATCACTGGAAAACAAATTTGAAATTCAAAGTAATAAATTCCATGAACTAAACTTCTAAAAAACAAGTGTAATGCATAAGAAACATTAATGTTTATCAAAAAAGTCTGTGATACATCATCCTCTACATATTAGAACAAAAAATTCATAGACTTGAATAATTAATTTTTGCCTAGTGTATAATTCTCAACAAGATGTAACTTAAATTATGAAGGTCAACTAAACAGGAAATAGCCATACCAGGGCCACAATTTAAATCTGTAAATAGGTGGTCCTGCCAGCCTCACTTTGCTACAAAATGTTTTTCTTTTCATTGTTATCATTATTATTTTATTTTATTATTATTATTATTAGTTATTTTGTGGTTCTGTGAATTAAACCACAAGATTCTGTACCACTGAGTTATACTTCTAGTACTATTTACTTATTTATTTAAATATTTTGATACAGGGCTTGCCAAATTACCCAGGCTGGCTTTAAACCTACAATTCTCATGCCTCAACTTCCCAAATCACCAAGAGTATAGATGTGCACCATTGTGCCCAGTAACATACAGAATTTCTGATCCTCTCTTTGCTCCTTACGTTTATTTTCAGTTAAGTTATACTAATGATGAAGGAAAAATGTCAAAAAATTGTACTTTTACTCAAAGGTCAAAAGACTCTGCTAACCATAGAACCCAGAGAACTCAACAGAAAATAAACTTGATTCAGGGACATAGAGCTATTGTAAAAGCTTATTGCACCTCTGTTCACATTGATAGTATTCTCTGAATTGAAAAAAGTATAACTCATAGTCTTAACTATAAGAATAAAAGAGACTTGATATCTGTATTTTCTTAGAAATTCAGTCCAAATGCAAGCATTTAATTTGGGGTCTTCATCATGAGAACATGATCAGAGGATAGGATTTATATTTAAATTTTGAGCTTCTTGTTGCTGTTGAGATTTTATTGTTGGCAAATCCACACACAATTTACTATTCATTAAGACAAATTTTCATGCAATTTATTATTCATTAATGTTTTCATTTATCTCCTTATATATGGAAAATATAATTGACATAATTTTGATGGGAGTACATTTATTAGTGCTTTGTTTGGATCTATCCAGAGTGTCTGGTGCTAAAATCCCTACTCCTGGCCAGCAGTCTTAGGAGAATATTCCCAGGAAAGTGGTTGCAACTGGAGGAGTAACTTCATGATATCAAAAACCTCAGTGGATAAGCCACAATCCTGCATGTGCATAATCTGAAAGGTTAGTCTCAATTGGCTGAGAAAAAAATAAAAATGTGGGAAACTTCTATGAGGATTCATTTTTATGAGACATTTCTAACTCTTTTTTTTTTTATTCAATAAACATGGTCTTATAATTAGGAGGCATTCATCTTCAAATAATCAAGAACAAAAGTGTAATGACAGAACAAGCCAAGACTGGTGCCAGACCATGATTTCTCCCCACTTGGTTCCCCATGGTTCCATATTTCCCCCTTTTTAAACCCCAAGTTAATTGGATTTCTCCTGGAGGTTGGAGGTTCTCCTTTGATTAGATTCCCCCATACTACCTCCCCGTGGATGCCTTGATGTCCTTCCTATTCCCTTCTCCCCTCCCTGCCCCCCTCCCTATGTCCTGCAGGAACCTAGGCAAGGTTCCCCATGATTGTGTAAAAATTTATACATGTTGAGGTAGTTGTTAGGTTAGTCATCTATCATACAGTTTCCAGATTTATTCTAGCTTCCACAAATGAGAGAAAACATTCAGCCCTTGAGTTTGGGATACTCACTTGGCAAAATTTTTTCCATCTCCATGCATTTGGCCTCAAATGCCATAATATTGTTTTCTCTAATAGCTGAGTAGTGTTCTGTTGTACATATATACCAAAGTTTTTGTATCCACTTGTCGAGTGAGGAGCATCTGGGTGGGTTCCATAAGTTAGCTATAGTAAATTGAGCTGTTATAAACATTGATTAAGCTGTATCTCGATAATATGCTGATTCTAGCTCTTTTGAGAAAATACCCAGGATTGGGATAGCTGGGTCAAATGCCAGTTCCATCCCTAATTTTTTGAGGAGTATTTTCACTGCTTTCCAGAGTGGCTGAACCAGTTAGCAGTTCCACCAGCAATGTAACAGTGTTCCTCTCTTCCCACATCCCCTCCAGCATCTGTCATTGTTCATATTCTTCATTTTTGCCACTCTAAAAGGAGTGAGGTGGAATGTCAGTGAAGTTTTGATTTGCATTTCTCTTATTGCTACTGAAGTAGAGCATTTTCTTGTATGTTTATGAGGCAAATCAATAAAATCAAAGATGAAAATGGAGATGTCACCACAGACTCAACCAAAATCCAGAAGATTATCAGAACTTTTTTTGAAAATTTATACTCTGCCAAGTTTGATAATATGGGAGATATGAACAGATACTTGGCCACATATGACACCCCCAGATTAACACCGGAACACATTGAAAATCTAAACCAACCTACCTCAGCTTTCGAAATTGAAGCAGCAATCAAAGGCCTTCCAAAAAAGAAAAGTCCTGGACCTGATGGATTCATGGCAGAATTCTACCAAATTTTTACAGAAGAATTAACACTGATCCTTTATAAGCTTTAAGATGAAATTGAAAGGGTCGGAGCACTACCAAACACTTTTTATGAAGCAAACATAACACTGATACCAAAATCTAACAAAGACTCATCCAAAAAAGAAAACTATAGACCAATTTCCCTGATGAACATAGATGCAAAAATCCTTAATAAAATTCTAACTAATCGGATCCAAAAGTGCATTAAAAAGATAATGCATCATGATCAAATGGGCTTCATTCCAGGAAAACAGGGCTGGTTCAACATTCACAAATCAATAAATGTAATTCACCACTTAAATAGAATTAAAAATAAAAGTCATATAATCATCTCAATTAATGCAAAAAAGGCCTTTGATAAAATTCAACATCCTTTTATGCTCAAAATCCTGGAGAGGATAGGAATCAAGGGAAGATATTTTAACTACGTAAGATCCATTTATGACAGACCCATAGCAAACATTATGCTGAATAGAGAAAGACTGAAAGCATTTCCACTGAATTCAGGAACAACACAAGACTATCCAGTTTCACCACTCTTATTCAATAAAGTCCTTGAAATCCTTGCCAGAGCTATCAGACATTTCTAACTCTTGATCTTTTATTCTTTCCCATGAGAGGGGTATAAGGCTACAGCTGGTGATCCATGTACTAAAATATGTGGAGTGTGTCTTTCAAAATTCCTGAGCAGAGGATTTGATTTCTGATGTTTTGGTTCTCTAAGAGTGTGTGGAATGAAGCAATTTAGTAAGCAAGACTGTTCTGCAGTCTTGGACCCAGTGCAATTCCTGCCCTGTTCTTAGGTCTAGCCTGGGTGCATATCAGGAATGATTCTATTCAGGATATTACCCCAAACTGCCTCTTCTTCTGAGAGTCTATGATATTTGTGTTCTTTGCTATCTGTTTTTCCATGTTTTTCAATTGGTTGAGAACTTAGATAACGTGGTACTATTAATTACTTCACATGAAGAAACTGACAGTAGACCTTATTATTAATTTCCATTTTACAGTTGAGGTCACTGAGATACAGAAAACTAGGCAATATGCACAGGATCATGACATGGATTCTGGGACTCAAATTCTATTAAGCATAAATATAATACATGATATCTCATTTCTCATACAAAGAATATGATTATTAACCTATTTAATAATTTAATTCCATTTTGAAAATCAATTAAATAGAAATTTGAATTATTATCACTTGTATTTTCCTTTACTATCTAGTTCTATAAATCTTCATTGCCATGTATTTGAAGATCTCTTTTGAATAAAACTTCAAATAGTTACTCCTACCAAAACCAAAATCAAATTTCTAGCATAAGTCCTATCTTTACTTGGACTTAAAAAATGTTAGAAAAAATAACATATTTGTACAGATTCAGGCTTATCCATAGAGATTAAATGTGTCAAAAGATATTATTTTCTGCAAATTCAAGTAGCAACTGCCAAAAGCTTAATTGCCTAGATACAACTTTTCACTCCCTAGGATATATTTTTCACTCTTATTCAATTTGATGTTAGGGGCTCCAATTTTATTGTGTAATTGACTGCAAAAGATAGATGATGATGATAGATAGATATAGATAGATAGATGATAGATAGATAGATAGATAGATAGATAGATGATAGGGATAGATGGAAATGTGTACTAATGTTCCCAAATGCTTCTTTGCTTTCTTTCTTTTGTCACAGTTTATGATCCTGGACACTAGAGAATGAGTTGCTCCTGAGGGACAAGGTATACAACCAGAGATTATTTAGTTGATAAAAAAATACACTTTTTATTGTACTCTTTTGCAGTCACCTGCCAGTGGTCCAACATCACACTCACCTCTAAACCTCCTTTTACCCAAGTGCCACTTGGTATTATCATTATCTGTAGAAAGTTTCTTCATTTTCCTCTTCACTAACAACCACAAATTCTGCACAGTTATCTCCAATTCAAATCATTCATTATAGAAAAGATATTGATATAGCCTTGATCACCTTGACTATGTACTTCTGAGAAGAATGATTTGTGATCATCAACAGAATTGTTGCACCACAGAAAACTATCATGAAAAACAATTTGTAAAGATCATTACCATGGAAACTGATATGAATAATATCTCCTCTAAATACATGGTGTCTTTACAAAACAATCCATTTCATTTCTTGGTAATTACCTTGTACATGCATTTATTCTGTCAAAAATCAGAGCAATGAGCTATTAGATTTTTTTTTCATGGACCCTTTTTCCTTTTATCTGAAAACATTTGAGTCTGAGTTTCCCTGCCTGTTTTACTTTCATTATGAATCTATCAAAAACAAATATTCTGACTATGTTAGCTGAAAATTTTAACAAAGTCCTTTAGAATTGGCATGTTTTCATGCTGAATCTGCAGTAAAGAGCTATTTCAGAGAAAAAGCAGAGTGAGGTGGATTCACAGGGCAGCTTGTATCCTTCCACACAGCTATGCTTCCCATTTCTCATGCATATTCGATCCCTGCCAATGCTCTCATTAATGTCTGGCTATTGAGACAGAACATGGAGGCATATTTTTAATAGAGTACCTTAGATAATTCATCGGGGTTCAAGGAGGTCCTTTCATTCTTCCAGGCAATTGAATCAGCATTTCTAATATTCATTTCAGAAGCAAAAAGATGAAAAAAAAACAGTAAGAATAAGAAAAGAGAATGGCAGAAATAGAATAAATGGATGCAGCAATAAGGAGAACACTTTACAATACAATAAGAAATATCTACAAAATGAATGTCCCCAAAGCAAGCATTGCCATTATGGTTCCACATACAACTCCGTGTTTCTGCTTCTACATTATTTTGTTTGTTCATCTGATCATTTGACATGTTTTTATTGAATTCTTACTCAGTGCTGGTCATGAACGCAACCTTTAGAATCCAGGTGGAAATAAGAAAAAAGTCCTGTCCTTATGGTTATATAAATATAACATAATAAATCACTTCATACTGTTTCTACTTCTATCTTGGATAGAATCTCTATATAAAGAAACCCTCTACAAAGTCTGGAATTATGAGACAATATCATGGAAATAAAGAACTTTTACATTTCAGAACTGACCCCAAGAAAGCCATATCCTGTTGAACATCAAGAGAGTTCTGAACTCGTGATTAATGTAAAGGTGGTAAAATGATGCTTTGATCATTTTTATATTATATATTTGATATTATTTTAAGAGAAAATCAATGACTTCATTAACAAATTTTCTGACTACTACAATTTTTCTTTGGGTAGCAAGGTGAAATAATCTTTTGCTTGTCATAACCAGCACCTGGCTCATTTTGAAAAAGCCAAGTGTTATTTGATAAGTATCAGGATAGACCACCAGAATCCAATGTGAGACTGAGGCTTGGGCATCCACTAGAGTTAAAATAATTAAAAGAATGTTGAAGTCCTTCTGTACGAGGAATAGATAAGTATTTTGTATTTGTTTCTTTATGTTGTTTCTGGCTCCTGAGAGGGAAGAACAGACAGAAGGAGAAAATAGCAGAAAGTTGGTTAGATGCTTGGGTGTACGCAATGAAAATTCCTAAGAGATCTTCAGTGTGACTAACGTGATGATTAAGAACTGAAATGTCTAATTTGTTTTGTAAATTATGAGACCCTGAAATCTTCTGCAAAACTTATTTTAAAAATGCATGGCTCTGTGTTGTTGTCATTGTATTTCTACAAATTGGTGGCAGGGGTCAGTTTCACATTAGGAATGCTTAGTGAGGAGCAGGGAAGGCATTGTAAACCCACCCCTCCATCTAAAGAAGTCTGACACAGATATTTAACTCCTTCCAGGATAAAGTGGAGACAGAAGTCAACCTCATGTAAATGACCATAGGATATAGCTTCCCAGAAAAAAATGAGTTTCAGATAGTTCAATTGTTTTTCATGTGGCACCCAATGATGAATGATTTCAGTGAAATTTCTTAGTACGTTGCAAGTTAAAAACTATTTCCAGGGCTAGATCTGTTGCTCAGTGTTTGAATGGCATGTGTGAGGACTCGCATTCAAACCCCAGCACCATATAAATAACTAAGTATTAGAAAAGCAAAAATCAGATGAAAAAATAAATAAAATTTGATTCTCTCTCTCTCTCTCTCTCACACACACACAAAAGAAAAACTATTTTCAAATATAATACCACAGCTATAGACTTTGTTGAAAGGATTTGTTTGATAATAGAACAGGAACCATTATCCTTATTTTATAGGTAGGAAACAGGTCCAGAAAGATACAGATATGTGTTATGGTTTCATACCTAGAAAATGAAGTTGTGTACAAATTCAGACTGCTTCATTCTCCACGCCAAATACTTTCCATTGTTATGTTATTGCTTAGTAAATTTTAGTAACAATTGTGAATACAATTACTAGGGAAAAAGACTCATCCACCTTTTAAGCATTGAAAAATACACAACAGATTCCTTAATTCAAACGTAGAATTTTAACAGAAAATTTTAGTGTGAAAACTAGGTCATTTGCATATTTTCCTTTGACTTGAATTCCTAATTGTCAGGGAATTTGCATTTTCCTATTTGATTTTGCCAAAACATCCAAGTCATCTACATATCTTTGTTAATTTAGTTGCTGAAAATGGGTGGCCTTTCCTACTCATAATTAGAATGAACTTCCACTTCAACACACTTCAAGAAAGACAAGTTCACAGAATAAAAAGAGGAAATATTTTTCAGATCCAACTCTTGTCAAACCTTTGTAACAATTAATAGTTATTTCCATATTCTTCTCAGGGGCCTGAGGCTATATAAAGCAAGGTTAATATTAAAGGTATCTTAATAACACATTTATACCTAAACTTAGAAATGAATGAAAAAGAATTTATCTTTGAATGTACAAATATTTTAACCTAGGTATTAGCACTAACAAGTTATGCATTAACTCTTGGTTCCCAAAATATCTATCCCCTTTGGCTGACTTAGATATTAAATCTCTAAACTTGAAAAATTAAAAGAATGGGGAACTTATTTACTGAAGAGGCTTTCATTATACGTGATCAACATACCACAAATGCTCACAGCAGGTCCTTAGGGATCCATTACCATTGGGCTTAAATTGCACTGGAAGAAAATAAAATGAAATAGATATATCTTCTTTGTTAACTCTGTCCCCATAGTTCAATGCATTTGAAGTCACTTTTACCTTCATCATCAGAAGTTGGCCAACACAGTCTTAATGGCCCCTCAGCTCGATTTCTCTTCAGAAATGCTTACTGCTGCCTAGAGCATCTCCTCCCTTTTCTTAGAGCATTTACTTCAGATAATTTCCTATTGTAAACTATTTCCCTGCCCCCTTGAGACATAAATCTACTCCCAGTCTCTGCCAGTGTCCTCCAGGACTTTTATACTAGACCCAGTGTTTAAAATATGCCCTCACCTTCTGTTTCGGTGGTGCCGAGTCCAGTCTCTGCCCTGTTGCAGTGTCTTGTTGTTTTCAACAATCATACTGTAAGCAAACAGTAATCTTGAATGAAATCTTCATTGCCTATTTAATTCTCACTGGTGTAATTTTTCTTTGACAGTCATCATCATTATCACTTACTACATGTCAAGTACTTTGCTGAGTTCGTTAGTATAGAAGGTCTTATTTAATTCTCATGGTAACCTAGAAATTATTCTTGGTTACATGTTATAAATGAGTAAACAAAAGCAGAAGAGTTAAGTAACAATGCCCTCTCTGGAAAGCACTAAGTAGCTTTCAGAGAGACTAGGAAGAGGGGATGGATGGGAAGGAGAAAGAGAGGAAGGAGGAAGGGGAGATAGGGGATGGAAGGAGAGGAGAGAAGAGGAGGAGAAGAAGGAAGACCACATTGCCTAGGTAAATCTGGGGGGTCAAATCATACTTTCTTTACTCATGTTCATTTCCATGTAAAGATTTTAAAAAAATAAAACAATGATCAGGAAGTAGAGCATTGGTTCCAAAGGTTATCATGCAAGCAAAAATACCTGTCTGAAAAAGAAAAATGCTTTTCTAGATACTGGTGATGGTTGAGCAGAGGGTGGAACTTATCACTTGCTTGTGTTACTCTTACAGTGTCTTTGGCACCAGCTAGCAAATGCATTACTTTCTCCCACATTCTGCATGTTCAGATCAGTGACAGACCCAGGGTCAACTGTCCATCCACCCTCCGAATCAAAGATATTTACACACACAGCAGAGATAACCCTTTGGAACATGAAATGTTTCTAAGCTTTGCTACTCCAAAAATATGTGATTTTGTAAGCTGATTGTTGGAAATTTCTCTTAAATTTAGCTATTTCTGTAAATAATGCAAGACAGAGGGAGTGGAATTAGTTCTTCTTGCCTTCATCAAAAACCTTTCCAAAAAAGAATTTGCTGTTGATTCCAAATACATTTTGGCTTCCTTTTGTTCCTTTTTTTTTTCAGTAGCTTTTCATTGTAATTTCATCCCAAATTTTCGAAAGGGGAGTCAAAGTAAGTTCAGTTTCTCACCGTGATTCACAACAAGAGAAGAACCAAGAGAGCAAAGTGGAGTTTGAAGGTGCTGGTTTTTCTGTTGTTAAATTCCTCCAAAGAGAAATCACACTGTCATGCGTCCTGCATGATGGACCCATTTTATCACAATCTCAGAAGAATCTGGGTGCCCTTTTCCCATCACCATTATTACCAAAGCAGTTGTCAAGAACCTGCTTGTCAAGGTCACATTTTGTTTTGTTCTGTTTTTCACAGTACTGGTAACAGCTTAGTTTTATCCTCCTTAATATTTTTAGATGTATCTCTTATCATAAACTTGCTATGGGATTATTTATTTTTTGCCTGAGAATCACATTTCTGAACCTATGTGTTCATCTTTTTCCCTCTTTTCTTTTAGATCTATACTCTGAAACTGTACTGAACCACTCATATTTCCTTGGATCATGTCTCATTTCTGATTTCTTCCTTGGGATTTCAGTTTCCACCTTGTTGGCCTCAGGACTCTTCAGGAGCCTTCTCGCTCCCACAGTTTAGTAGTAGCAATTTCAGTAGTTTTAATAATAATAAAAATTTTAAAAACACTAGTGTGTTCTGAGCATTATTTCAAGTGCTTACATACATAAATTAGTTAACCCATACAACAAAACTTATGAGATATTTTTATGGCTTGGATATGGTGTCCCTGGAAGGATCACATAGTCAGAGCCAGGACTTCAGTATGATGGTGTTGGGAAGTGGTAGAACCTTAAAGGGGTGAAGACCAGTGCAAGACCATTAGATGGTTGGGGCACTACTCTTGAAAGGGATAAATACTGTTCTTTCAGAGTGAGCTAGTTCTTTCTAGGGGGTTGATATGAAAAAAGTAAGCTTGTCCTCTGAACTCATCTGACTTCCTTTGTCACCATGTTCTTTCTTACTTTCCTGGCCATGATGCCATCCACCATGATTTTAGGTCACCATAAGGCCCTAGCCAGAAGCTGAACCCACAGAATTTCCTGACTTTGGACTTTTAGTTTCCAAAACTATGACTTTTAAACATTATGAAACTTTTTTCTGTACATCACCCAATCTCAGAGATTTTGTTATAGCAACACAAAGTAGACCAACACATGTGGGTACTTATTATCCCTACTTTATCTGATGAGATAGCTGAGGCACAGTGATTAATTTTTCCAAGTTCATATACCTGGTAAGTGGAAGAACCAAGTTTCAACTCAGTCTACTTGCTGTATTGACTGAGTGTTTAACCAGTGAGCATCACTACCTCCCTATACTGAAGCTCTCTCCAGATACTGGGGAAAAAGTTGACACCTTCAGTTTCAAATATGCCATTTAAATTTATGATATTAATTTTCTAATTAAAACAAATTTAGTTGATTTTTATGCTTAGTGCTCTTTAACGTTATTTATTATTTTTTAAAGAGAGAGGAACAGTGAGGGGGTAGAGAGAGAGAAAGAGAGAATCAATTTTATTCAACTTTTCATTTGGCTTTTGTTACTCAGACACTTCGTTGTGTATGTGGTCCTGGGGTATGAACTCATGTCCCTGGGGTATGAACTCATGTTGAGCCACTGCTCCAGCTCCTCCTTAAAATTATTTTAAAATCATCATCACACACACACACAAGCACACACACACACATACAGATACACATCACACTATCTTGATATAAATTGCTCCATTCTGTGTGTAACTATAGAATTATGACAGAAAAAGCACCTTCACATTTTATTTCCCATCAAATAAGCTTTATTTGAGATACTTACTAAGAAAGGGAGATAACAAGGTAGAATGAGAAAAAAACTGAGAGAGGAAAAAAAAAGAAAAAGTAAAATTAGAAAGAAAGAAAGAATAAGATAAAAAGATAAAACAGAAGAGCTACGGAAATAGAAAGAATCTTTCAGATTTTATGAAATATGGTCATGTAAGTTTTCTCAGGAAACATGAGTTATAAGCAAGACTTTTTTAATGATTGTCAGGTGAAGCTGGTTTCCTTATTTTTCATGAGACAACCTAATTATTAACATTTAATCTGGCTATTAAAGTCATTTTTCTGTAATCCCAAAATTAGAACACATCTTTGTAATCACTTCTCTGTATCTTTTCATACCCTTACACATCATTGTGTCATATGCAGTAAAGCCAGGTCAACTATAAACTCTTACCACTGGATTTAATATGTATATGTTAATCTTTAACTTTATGTACCTTTATGTAAAGGTACTGTGACTGGCTTTTTCTTAAATAGAGTACTATGTCCAAATTGGACTATTAAAAGTTCAATTAAAACCAGTATCAAATATAGTATATTTTCTGTCTGAAGATAAGTACCATTTTTTCCACAACATTCTTTCAATATTTTATGTAAATACATAAAATATTAAGGCCTGAAATATCTCCACCATATTTGGAACACTGGCATGTCCTTTCTTCTAAACTCACCCAGATTATAATAGGGAGAAGCAAGAGAAGGCTGGTGGAGAAGGAGATGGCTCCCTCATCCTGTGTCCATCAGAAAGCACTGTCCTTACCACACTCCCTTACCTTGCCCAAAAGGTGAAGAGGCAGGGCTGTATCTCCTCCAGTGCCACATATCGCTTTTTATGTTAAAGCAATGTATTTTCTTGTGCACATGTCTATGCCATAGATGGGAAGTTGTCTGAGATGTAATTTTTTCAGATTTAGGGTTAAATTTAAACTATGATAATGAAATAAAGATATCAGAAGATGATGCATTATTCTTATCTTGACCCTTCTTCCTTCCTCCTCTTACTGAAATGATACTCTTGACATTTTTTTGAACCCAGACTGGCTATGAAAGAAGAAAAGATTGAGGACTCTCTTTTCTTGTTTTTCTTTTTTTAGAGAGGGACAGTCAGAGGAAAAGAGAAAGACAGAATTGATTTTATGTAGTCTTTCATGTGGCTTTCCCTGCTCACTTGTTGTGTATGTGGTGCTGGAGTTTGAACCCATGTACTCGTGCATGCCAGGCAAGCAATGTAACCTCTGAACCACCACTCCAGTTAGTCTTTTCTTATTTTCAATTCAATAACTTTTCTTGCCAAAGACTGTAAGTACTAGATGCTGTTTTAACAACTATGAGGAAAGCTTAAAACATATGCCTCCACCAAGACTTATTTAAACAAATGATAAATTAAGTACATTAGCTTATGATGACAGTTAAGAAACACAATAATATACTGAAGTTAGCAATAGACATAAAATGCATGAGACAAATGCTCAGATACAATTTTTAAAAATCTATACATTATTTATTGTGTTGTCAAAAGTCAGGGTAGTGCTTGGCTGGCCACCAAACCATTGCATTTCTCATTTCAAAGAGAGCAGTCATCACACCAGGTTGAGGGTGGCTGCTCAACCTGGGACAGTCAAGTTTTCTTCCAGATATGACCAAGTTCTCATCAACAGAGGTGAGAAGTGGCATGGAGTCATGTTAAGGTCAAAGTTTTTAAGAAGTGAGGACATTTTGCTCTCTTTGTTCTCTAGAGCCAAACAGTAAAGGTAGAAGGGGCTTGGACCAGGCAAAGATGAAATAAAATGCCATTTGAGAAATTGTAAAATTTTAGAAGATTATTTGTCACAGCAGCCAGGACTTCCCTAATACAATTTGATGGGCTTTCCTGATCCAATTATTACACCTGGTAGTATGGAATATGAAATAAAATCTTTCTCCATTCCTTTCTCCATATATACTCTTTCATGTTTTCCCTCAAAAGAAGGAAATATTGGGCTGGAGCAGTGGCTTAGCAGTTACAACACTTGCCCGACATGCATGCGTACACAGGTTTGAACTCCAGCTCCACATACACAATTAAGTGTCAGAGCAATGAAAGCCACATGAAAAACTAAATAAAAATTGACTGTCTCTCTCTCTCTCTTTCTTTCTCTCTCTATACTTCTCTCTTAAAAAAATAAAGAAGTTTACTTGCATCCCATTCATTTATTCTTGACTTTACTGCTTGAGCCATGGGAGTTTTCTTAAAGAAGGCGCCGCTGACTCCTATGTCCTGTAGTGTTGACCCTACTTCTTTTTCTAGTAAGTTTAAAGTTGCTGGCTTAAGATCCAGATCTTTGACCTATTTTGATTTAATTTATGTGCAGGGCAAAAGGTAAGGATCCAGCTTCAGTTGTCTACATGTGGCTGTCCAATCTGTCCAACACCATTTATTGAACAGGCTATCATTCTTCCACACTATGTTTTTTTTAAAGCACTTTTTTTTAAAGAGAGGGACAGTGAGAGGGACAGAGAAAGACAGAAATAACTTTATTTAGTTTTTCACATGGCCTTAATTGCTCCAACACTTAGTTGTGTATGTGGTGCTGGGGTTTGAACTCAGGTCCTCATGCTTGCCAGGCAAGCGCCGAAACTGCTGAGCCACTGCTCCAGCCCCATTCTTCCACACTATGTTTTGCACAGCTAAAGATTTAGTCAAGAGGATCAAGAAAGAACCTACAGAATGGGAGAAAATCATTGCCTGCTACACCTCGGACAGAGGGCTAATATCCAGAATATATAAAGAAACTAACACCAAAATCACAAACAATCCAATCAATAAATGGGCTACAGATCTAAAAAGAAACTTCTCACCAGAGGAAGTCCAGAAAGCCCATAAGTATATGAGAAAATGCTCTACATCATTAGCTATAAGGGAAATGCAAATCAAAACTTCAATGAGATACTACCTCACTCCTGTTAGAGTGGCAAAAATGAAGAATACAAACAATGACAGATGCTGGAGGGGCTGTGGGGAAAGAGGAACACTATCACACTGCTGGTGGGACTGCAAACTGGTTCAGCCACTTTGGAAAGCAGTGTGGAGACTCCTCAAAAAATTAGGGCTGGAACCATCTTATAACCCAGCTTTCCCACTCCTGGGTATTTTCCCAAAAGAGTTAGAATCAGCATATTATAGTGATATGGCTTCATCAATGTTTATAGCAGATCAATTTACTATAGCTAGATTATGGATCCAACCCAGATGCCCCTCACTGGAGAGTGAATTCAAAAACTTTTGTACATATGTACAATGGAATACTACTCGGCCATTAAAGAAAATGATATTATGACTTTTGCAGCCAAATGGATGGAAATGCAAAAAATCATGCTAAGTGAAGTATCCCAATCCCAGAGACTCAAGGGTCAAATGTTTTTTCTCATCTGTGGAAGCTAGAATACATCTGGAAACAGTATGTTAGAAGGCTAAGCTAATAATAACCTCAAATTGTATGAAATTTTACCCAAATAGAGGGATGATTGCCTAGGATACCTGGAGGTGTAGGGAGGGGGACAGGGTGGAGGGAGGGATTAGGAAAGATATCTAGGAGACTGGAGGGTGGTAATATGGGTGAATCATCTCAGAAGGAGATCTTTAATCTCCATGAGATATCATTTAACTCAGGGGTTCATCTGGGGTAAACTTAGAATCACGGGGAACCCATGGAGGGCATCCATGACAAGGCATCAGCTTGGATAACTATGTATATGTACATTTGTTTTTGATTGTTTGACAGTGATTCTCCCTCAATTGTAACTCTATATTCATCTAATAAAAAAATCATTCAAGCTATTTAATCACTAAGATCTTTCTTTTCTGCTAAAATCAACAAATGTGAATTCTATTTTATAACGTGATTTTTGCAGTGAATGAATTTTTTTCTCATCTGCAGCTTTAGGGAACTGACCATAGAAGCTCTTCTACCTGTAAGTTGTATAATGCTCTGATAAGTATCAGAAACAACTAATTTGGCAAGTAATCCCTTTCTTTCCAAATGACAGTCAATTTTCATCATGACATGTACTTAACTCTAATTAACAAGTCAAATGACAGAATAAAACCTTAATAAAAAACAAAAAAAAATAAAGAAGGAAATATTAACACGATTGTTCAGTGGAAAAATTAAAGTAGAACTTCTTCATGCTTGAGATGAAGGCCTTAAAATATATGCTCAAGTGTCACCTGTGTTTATTTTTTTCTTTCTTCCATATTAGAATTTGAATTAAAGCACAGGTACTTCTAGGTTTTGATTATGCATTGTATTACACCAAGATGTTCATTGTTTCTTATTTCTGTATCATGCGGCTGGCCAGAGAAATATAAGAGTCTATGATTTAATTCTTATTTTAGGCTTTAAATTTGAACAAGATTTTAAACCAAGATTTACCAGAGTTCTGACATGGGAAAAGCTTCAATGGATTCAACTAAATCACAAAGGACAATTTCTTTTTCACTCTATGTGTACTTTGAGTATAGAGCTCCCTGGGAACATTATGATTTGAGAGGCAATAGGCAAAGTGGGATTCAATTCTCTTATTCTCCAGATATAAAACTGACAAATTAAAAACAACCCAAGAAAACCCCAAACCAATGAACCAAATGACAGAACACCTCCTAACTTTAATCTCTAATATCCAGCATCTCGACTACCTACTTTTCAAAAGATTTAGAATCAGCATATTATAGCGATATTTCATCAATGTTTATAGCAGCTCAATTTACTATAGCTAGATTATGGAACCAACTCAGATGCCCCTCACTTGATGAGTGGATACAAAAGCTTTGGTTCATATACACTATGGAATACTACTCGGCCATCAGAGAGGACGATATTATAGCTTTCGAAATCAAATGGATGGAGATGGACAGAATTATGCTTAGTGAAGTCTCCCAAGCTCAGAGACTTAAGGGCCGAATGGTTTCTCTCATCTGTTGATACTAGAATTTATGTTGAAGCAGTAGTACAGACGGCTGACCTAACAAAACCTCAAATT
>PVKS010037797.1:0-18377 GCA_004027875.1 Aplodontia rufa
AAATAGACCAAAAACAAGCAAACCAAGAAAGAATAGATGAGGGAAAAAATTACTATCTTGTATAACCCAATGCTTTTAAGCACTTAGATTATGTTTCTTTAAGAAAAGAAAATCTGTGTAAATTTTAATTGTTTTATATCTTCTTATTTTTTAAAAGTGGAAGGTAATAGTCTAAGACATTCTATACTTTATGTGATACTCAATTTCCTAAACCCTGAAAAAGGCCAAACTCTTTAACCAGGAGCCACAAAAGAAAAAAATTCATTCTTCTCTCAAGAGTTCTACAGTTACTAATTGTTTAATGGTAGTCATAACTTTTTATTTCTTTTGATATGTTTCAAGATAGCCAATTAAGTTATAAATCTAATATGTTGAACTAAAACATCATAATATTCTACTATATTTAATGGAAGTTGAAAATCCAATGTAAATGTGTAGCTTATGATACACATAGTATCAAATAGTAAATAGCTAACAAATAGTAAACAGAAAACATAGGGAAGTCACAAAAAGGTTGACAGGTATTCCTTGTGTAAAAATACATGCACAGATGCACACAGAAACAGGATCTGATTTACCATCTAACATTCTTACCATCTACTCCATGCACATGACAATTATATAAAAACAAGTCTCAATATGGAGTAACTGGCAAGTGAATGAAGTTTCTTGGACAGTGGCTCATACTAGCAATGCAACCATTATTTAAAATTTTAATTTCTTCCTGTAGGTTATTATTTTATTTTTTTACTGCTTTTATCCACTCTTGGTATTTTCATATTCAATCTATTTATAATTACAGATATATATGGGATAGATTGTCAGATTTATTGGTAAGTGTATTATGGTAAAGAAATTGAGTGTCATTCCCTTGAAGAATAAAAAAATTCAAAACTGAAAGATTTTTTTCTGCTTTTATATGAAACATAATTTATTGAATATTTTCATGGAGAACAAAAGCCTCTGTATTTTAATTATATTATTAGTTATGAAGATGTGAACTAAGCCAGAATCCCTCCTGAAATATGTCTTCATAGATTGGAAGCTGGAGAGGCCTTTAAAAGATCCAATCATTTTAACTATATAGAAACACCAACTTTTATATTTATGTGTCATTGACTTTATCAAAGGTAAGAATTTTTACCAGAAAGAATCATTAGGCTCATCAAAAGGCTATTAGTACCCCTTTTTATAGATAAGTCAAATTATATCAATAGTCCAGTGGCCTCTCCTGTGATTCAGGGTAAAACTTGGGTCCCTACAATGACCTGTAGGGTTTCAAATGACCTATCCCTGCCCCCACCTCTGGAATCTCATGTCTTATCATTTTTCTCCTTGCTCTCTTTCTCTCTCTCTTAAATTCACAATGGTTCCTCTGTTTCTTGATCAAGCCAAGCATTCTTCTGCTCCTGGGCATATGCACTTGCTGCTCAGAATATTCTTGCCCCAGATATTGTCATGCTTTGTTCCCTTACTTCCTTTATGTCACGGCTTAAATGTCAGTGAATCAAGTAGGCCTTCCATGACTGCTCTATATTAAAACTACAGCAAAATGGAAGTTTTCTGTATATATCACCACTAAGAACTTCCATCTTTCTCTTCCCATTCTATGCAGACCTTATTACTATGTATATAATATTTTTAGCTGTGTATTTGTAGTCTATGTCTTGCTACAGGAACATAATTTTTTTAACTTCTGTATCTTCAGTGCCCAGAGAGTTATTTTGCACATAGTAACTGCTAAATATATATTTGTTAAGTTAATGAATGAATACAATTATATTCAGGACCAAAGTAATTTGCTTATTCTTCTTATCTAACTGCAAATATTAGTCTTTGCTCAGCCATTAGCCTTATTTATGATATTCTCTCCCTACTCTATATTTTTGACCCCATCAAAAAACATTGCTGGTTCTTATCTGAATTTATATGACTTTGATTTCTAAAATAATGCCATGCTTTTTACAATTTTGTGTATTTTTAAAAATCAAACATACTCTATCTCCTGCCGGACAGTAATGGAGTAGTTTCTACTGTCACTACCAGGCCTCAGTATCATATTTCCCAAGGAAGGATTCTTCTCCAGCATCTCCGTTGCTTCTTTCCGTGACACTGTGTAAAAACATCTATAGAGGTAAGATAAGATAGAAAACAAATGTTATTTTTCACTGATGAATGCCATTATTTAAAAACAATGATACCAAAATAACTTTTGAGAGCTGTAATTGTTAAATTTCCCTAGAACTTCTAATTAAATTATGCAACAATTACAAAATTACATTATTATTACAAGTCTGTGCCACTGTGAATAGGCCATTGGAAGGAGGAAGGCCCTCCTTCCCTCATTCTTCCAAAGTCTCTTTTACAGGATACTTGATCAGCATATTCTCATATTATCATTTGAAAATCTAAGACAACAATTAACAACATATCCTCAGTTTCAATTGACAAACAAGATTTTGGATAAATATTTGATAGTTGTTTCCTTTTAGGGGCACAATACCTCTCAAAATTCTTCTCTTGATCTCTGTTACCAATACCTGATATTAAGGTTATTTCTTTTTTTTTTTTTTTAAAGAGAGAAGGACAGTGAGAGAGACTGAGAGAGAGAGAGAATCAATTTTTATTGAGTTTTTCACATGACTTTCGCTGCTCTGATACTTAGTTGTGTACATGGGTGCTGGGGTTTGAACCCGTATACTTGCAGATGCCAGGCAAGTGCCGTAACCGCCGAGCCACTGCTCCAGCCCCTATTAATAGGTTATTTCTGAACTGACTCCTTTTGACGTAATATTCTTAATATGGAATTGGTATTTTTATTCATAAAATAAAAAATAAATCACATCCCATTTTATAATGTATATTTTGGTCAGTGAAATATATAGTCAAATTCATTGAAAAAATCCAGCAGGACATGCAATACGCTAAAAATGTTAATGGCAAATATCTCTGGGGCAAGGAATGATTTTAATCTTTATCTTTATAAGCATTTTATTTGTTTGAGTGAAAATGAAAAAGCAGTAGTAGTCTCTGTGATTACTATGTTAGTCCATCAATTGTCTTTGGTTTCAGATTAAAGTGATGGTTGGCAGGTTTCAGTGATTTTAGCACAGACAGATGATGGAGAGATGGTACCAAGAGATATTTCATTACCAAAAACACCTAGATTCTATGAGGAAAAGGCTCATAATCTTTTCAACAGTATAGAAGAAAATTGTGCAATTCAGCATGTTCTGTACTACTACGTTTTCCCAACAATACCATACATACTTTACACAGGGACTACCTCATGATATAAACTCTGTGATTACTCACTGATTGTCAATTGAATACATTCCAAGTATTTAAAATTCTTTGGTAAAATTTATGATAGAAGACAAGACAATTATAGAGTTGTGTGGTGAAAAATATCTTTTCCTTCCTTCTTCATAGGAACTTTTATTTCGGTCTAACACCGGAAAGAATATATATTCAGTCTATACATGTGGGTAGAAGGGGATTTCCTATGTGGTGTGGAGATTGGTTCAAATCTGTATTATGTTGATCATGACATAGAAGAGGAAATGTGGTAGGTACTCAGAGATACATAGTTTATCCCCAACACTTTTTTAATTTTCCCTGACTTAATAAGGTCAAGTGGGAAGCTCTGCTTGATAATTAGAAATTAGTCTTAATTGAATGAATAAACTGGAAGTCATTTTGTACTTACGCTGGCATAGGGTTTAGTACATCCACATAATCTTCAATTGGTTCCTTCTCTTTTTCTGCAGATGTAATTGGTAGCTGTCCCATCTCAGTCCTCCTTTTCTTTTCTCTCTCTAGGACTTCATGCAGTCTAATAACTTGCCCAGGTAGAAGTGACACGTGTTGAGGAACTGACAGCTGAAACCAATTAAAACAATAGGCAGACTAGAAAGACAGTTAAATAACATATTGATTCAGTAGATACTACCCTGTTTGTGGTCCTAGGAAGCTATAGTTATCTGACAGAGAAGGATGGGCAGAATCATGAAATAAAGATCTTAATCTAGGGTGAGTGTCTTAGAACTGCTTCTAAACCAATTGGAACCTGTACAAGGAGACAGCTGTCTTCTAATAAATCAACTTTATGACCTAATCCCAAAGTAAACTACACCTATCTTGTACTAAACGCTAATTTAAGTAACAAACCTCTCAGTTTTCATCCTGAGCTCACTAGTTCATCAATGCAGGGAAGTTCAAGAGCACCTGCAAGGTGCCTCATTCTCTCACAAATCAACATGGAATAAGTTCCATATTATTATGCAACATGGGATTAGGATGAAGCTACCTGAGTGGATGACAGAGGACCAGCAAACAGAGTTCTGTATTTTGGTATTTTTGTATTTCTCTCTGTGTTTTAAAAATTCATGCATGTTAGAATTAAGGTACTTTTATTATTTTATTGGTTTTGTTGTTGTTACCTTTTCAAGAGATAAATTTTTGATGAAGTCACCTGCATATGCCCTCCTGAATTGTATGTATCCATACCTACAATTTAGTACCTTATTATGACCAGCTATGTTCTCTTGGGGGCATGTAGTATGAATGGCAGAATATTCTTCTATATGTGAAACTAGCTAGTCTATTTGTACAGACCCCATATATAATTATAATCTTTATTACCAGAGGGGAAAACATGCTTTCCAGGGGTTATACCAGAAAGTCTATATGAATGTGGGAAGAATACAACAGATCTACACTTTATATATGGTTTTGTTGCTTCATGCTATTATTTATGTCTATTATGTTTACTTATAATATGAAATTTAAATAAAATTTACCAATGGATGTACATAATTAAAAACATTTACAGACCATTCCCCTAGGTAACTAAGCCACCTAATAACCAGTAAAGGTATATCTTTATGTACCAAACTAGATGAAACAAAATTAGGATGTAAAAAAGAGAATAAAAGTTACTCCTCATTTTTAAAATTTTATATATGTTAATTTTTTCTTTTCAACTACTTCTTACTATTATTTTAAAGCATCCTATACACAACACTGTTATAAGACAGGTATTATTATTCATACTTTGAAAGTGAAAAATTCTCTGAAAGATTGAGTAGTCCAGGCTCACACAGCTAGAAAGCTGTGGAACTGGATTCCAACTTGTGTTTATTTATTTGACTCAAAAGCCAATTCTAAACACTTCAGCGGCATTCTGTCTCTCTCACACATCTCTACTACAGTTTTAACAACAAGGATGTTGGATGAATGTTCACACATTACTAATCTGGGACCACAGCACACAACATTTATAGAGCACAAAACTTGAGAGAACTCACCTTCTCTAAAATTCACATGAATTTTATTTTAAATTCTGTAATATACCTTTGCATGTTTTAATTTTTTTTATCTTTACCTCAAGGGGTGCGAGGCTCAAAACTTTAGTATCGTTGGTGTATCAGAAGATGCACCAAATTTTTAGTATGCTCCTTGAGGCCTCTTTTCATACTGTTGGGATGCTTGTACCCCAGCAAAAGCAGCACCATGGGCACATGATGACACTTTTTCATGACAGAGGGAGAAAGTACAATTCCTTTAAGAGTTGTTTCCCCCACTCCCACAAGTCAACATGTCCTTCACATCTTTAATTGGTCCACTTTTCAAGCATCTCATGACTTCCTCATATGGCAGCTGAACCTCCAAGCTCTAAGGGTCACTGGCTAAGAAAAAGAACTAGCATCCAACATCTTGGTAAATTGCAGTGCTGATTTCATGTGACTGTAAGGGCTTTATTTAGAAATGAGGTCTAGATAGAGTTTGTGTTAACTGACTCAATTAATTATGGAAATTTCATATAACCTTTAAAAGTATTAAAGAACATGGTTTGAGGGGGCTGGTTATCAAAGTATCTCATGTTTTCAAGACAGTTGCTACAGTGGCTTAATTTAAATTAATGGTAGTTATCTTGTTACAATAGTTAACTCTAAGCAGTAGATCTTATTTGCCTCTGATAAGCTGCTACCCAGTTAAACAGACAAGCATCCCATCCCTTCAAGATTCACTAAACAAATATTTAAAGGTGAGCTTTCATTTTCATGGTCTCTTCCTTTTATGTTGTCTGTGTTATCCATAAAATACATCTCAGTATGTATTTTATAAATAAATAAGGAATTGGAAATTATTTTAGAGAGTGCAATGTAAGCCACAAATGTTAGAATATACAAAGAATTTCCATGTCAAAAAGATAAGATGGAAAAAGTAGAATCTCTGACCACCTGTTCTTCTCTAGCATATTGACTGGTTTATTTTCTTCAGAACAATTATCAGAATGTGAAATAATCTTGATTATTTACTTCTTTATTTTCTTTCTCTCTATTGACCTAATAAAAAAATGTGACTTTCCAGGAGTAAGTACAAGGGTTTAAGTCTATCTTTTTCAATTGCTATATATTCAGCCACTTTTACTCTACATGGTTTAGAGTAGATGGTCAGAAAATATGTGTTGAATAAATGAATCAATTAAAAGTAATGACCTTCCCACCTCCGTTACTGTAAGAAGGAAGCCTCTCCATTCTTCTCCACTTTCTGTGTTCTCCGTCTAAAGATGAAGACAAAAACAAAGACAAATGAAACACATGAGTGACTGAACATTAATACTTTTTTAACTTTAGAATTTCATATGATTGTGTTGTCACAAGATATGTAACCCATCAAAACAGCAACATTGGCAAATGCATATTCTTCTATCAAAGCACCTTAAGAACAATTAGTTGTAATTTTTCTAAACTACTTAAAAGTCAGGTGAAAGGAAGAAATAATTCATTTTCCCTTTTCAGTACTATTAATGTGTTTTTCTTTCTTTTTTGAAAGAGAGAGGGCCAATGAGAGAGAGAGAAAGAATCAATTTTATTTAGTTTTTCATGTAGTTTTTATTGCTCAGACACTTTGTTGTGTACGTAGTGCTGGGGTTTGAAACCACGTCCCTGAGCATGTGAGGCAAGCGCCAAAACTGTTGAGCTACTGCTCCAGTCCCATATTAATGTGTATTTCTTATGAGGTATTTCAATACTACATTCTTTTATGAGAAAAGAAAAAACATAAACCTTTAATCTCTTTGCTTAATAAACAAGTAAAATTTTATAAGTTTATACTCTGATGAAAAAATCAAATATTAGCAAACTTACTTCTGCATGTCAAACAATGCTTACTTTCTCCATTGCTATTTAGTATTGACCAGCTTAAAGTGTGGGATTCTTTGAACTTAGAAACTTCAAAATCTTAACTCTAAATACTACTACTGTTAGTACTACTACTAATAAGAAGATCATCAGCCAACATCTTTGGAGTGCTTATAATGACATCTACTATTCTAAGCATGCCATAGGTATTACTTTGCTTAATATTGTTAAATAAATATAATAGAAGGCCATTGTTTGGACTAGGCTTCTGCACTGAGCCCCAACAGAGCAGTTTAAAAATCAAAATGGAGTCACTCATGCAAAGTAATTTCTATAACACTAAACCAAAAGTATTTGTTATCTGATTAGGGGATAGGGGTGGTGAACAATGCCACAATTTTTATGAAGTAGTTCAAGTAGGCCCCAGTGAGATGATTATATCTGAGCAGTCACATTTCTAGATGAAGAAACAAAGGCACAAAGAGCTTACATTACTTGCCTGCAATCATACAACTACAACATAAATCAGCCCAAATTGAAATGCAGGGACTTGTTATGTTTTAAATATAAGATCTACCCTGAAAAGCTCATGTATTAGGCCATACAGGAATGTTGAGAGGTTAAATTATCAGATTATGAGAACTATAACCTTAACAGTGTATTAATGTGTCTGGTGTATTAAAATTTGAATGGACTACTGAATGATAACTATAGATAGGTAAGGGAGTGACTGGAGTAAGCAAGTCACTGAGGTTGTGCCCTTGGGGAATATATAAAGTCACTGGCCTCTTGGGCTCTCTCTGTGTGCATCTTTTTCTGCTTTCATGAACTGTGCAGCTTCCTTCTGTGCTGGCCTTCCACCATTATGGGCTACAAGTTGGAGTAGAGCAATGGAGAAAATCAGCCATAGACTGAACCTCTGAAACTGTGAACCAAAATAAATTTTTTCTTCTTTAAGTTATTCATGTCAGGTATTTTTGGTCACAGTAACAAAAAAACTAACAGAGCACCAGACTCTACTTCTATGCTCTTAAACACTATATCATCTGAGAACTTGCTTAAAATGTAGATTATGGGTCTACATTTTATGTGGTTTATGTGGGAGTCTGACTTTCCTAAATCCAAGTAATTCTTATGCTAAAATTTAAAGACCATTACTTTCAAGGTCAATCACTAATCTGACAATATCTCCTATTACATTTTATTTATTTCCAAGTTCTTCTTTTCATGTTATTACTACAGTTGTTAGCTCATTTTGTTGATTCAAGAACAACTTTTTAAAAACACCAGGTGGGATCCCTGATTTTGTCAAAGGATTAGAAGTATAAGGTTTTATAATGCTTGTTTACTAAATAAATGAACATGCTCTTCTAAAAATCCAGTTCAGAAAAGTGTAGTTCTTGGCAAAGAACAAGCAATATTAACAAAGTATAAAACTTAGCCCCTCTTGTAATTCCTCTTTATTTCAACCACTGGGTGTTTAGAGGTGAATGCTATTTATAACCACTGCTTTTTACAGACTGTGTCTCCTCACTCACCTTCAACTGCACTTCCTCTTTTGGCAAAATAAGGGTGAATTTTGCACAATTTTTTTCAGTTGAATTTTGGTCACTAAGGCCTGTGAGGTCTATTATATCCAATTTGTCCACATACTACAAAGATAAGAGAAAATGTCATTATTTCATGCATCATACACATTTGTCCCAGCAGGAAGAAAACAATATATTAATTTCAACTAATTAGCACTTTGACTGATACCCTAGTTTTCACAGCCCCAGAGTATTTGGAACTGCCTTATTTGATAGTGTGCTGGACCTGATTCATACATGAATTCATTCATGAATTTTAGAAATGAGTTGTTGAGCATAGCAATTATTTTGTTGGTGGTGGTGTTGTTTTTTAAAGAGAGAGGGGGATGGAAAGAGAAAAAGAGAATCAACTTTATTTATTTTCTCATCTAGGTCTTTTTTTCCTGACACTTAGTTGTGTATGTGGTGTTGAGGTTTGAAAATGGGTCCTCATGCATGCCAGGCAAATGCCATAGCCACTGAGCCACCACTGCAACTCTGGACATAGTGATTATTAAAAATTAAATTATAGGGGGTTGGAGAGGTGGCTCATCAGTTGTGGCACTTGCCTGGCATGTGTGAGGACCCAGGTTCTCACCCCAGCACCACATACACAACTAAGTGTCAGAGCAATGAAAACCAGATAAAAAACTAAAATTGATTCTTTCTCTCTCTCTACTACCGTCCTTCTCTTTCTTTGAAAAAAGAAAAATTAAATTATATTTTAAAAATTAAAATTATGATTAAAACTCAAAATTTATTATTTTCTAATTACTACATTTTACCAGCCTTTGTGCTTTTGTGGTTACTTATATTTTTGTTCTGTGTGGTAAATACTGTATAATTTTGCTGCTGTACTTTTCTTCCCAATTCCATGTTCAACACTGATTCGTTGAAATCAGTCATAGAATGAGTATTGATATCATGGAAATTGGTAAACCCCTTATAAATCAGGGCCTGATTGTCCCAGAGGAGGCCTTCCCCCCCAGGTAAAAGCTCACATAGTAAATACTTTAGGTGTACATAAAGTTTATTTAATATTCTTTGCTTTTGTTTCTTCTTTACAACACTTTAAAATATATTTTAAAAGATCTTAGCTTAGACCATATAAAATCTAGCCACAGGCCAGATTTGGCAGGTTTGGCCCAACGTCCATTAACTTCTGGCCATTATGCTAGGCTTAAGAAAGTAAATGAGAAAATGTTAATAATGCAGATGAAACTTCTAAGTTTGTTGTACCTGAAACAGTTTCAATGTAAATGAGAAAAAAAATCAACAAAATATTAACTAATTGATTGAAGAAATAGATTCAGCAAAAATCAATAAAAGCATTTGTGAATAACAATTTTCTATACTTGAAAGTTATAATAAAAGGAATTGTGCATTTTCTTATTGTGTGCTATATATTTTATATCACTAATATTTATATATTTATGTACATATATTCATTCATAAATTTTTTTCTGGAATACAGTTTTCAACATTTACCATGCACCAATGGTCATGAGGATCTCTTTAAAAAAAAAAACTCTATCTTGTGCAAGTGAAACAAAAACATTTCTTCAGAGCAACTGGTCTATATGCAGCAGTCCAACTTTGCTCTCTAGTATTAGAAAAAGACAACTATAGTAGGTTTTTTTTTAATGATTTGTTTGAGTGTTTGTTTTTGTTAAATTAGATTTATTCTTGACTTATTTTCATCTCTTTTTAGTTTTCTCAGTTATGCCTAATTTGTTTTACTGTCATCTTATAAATCTTATATTTATTTTTCTGAATAAGGGCATGAAAACAGGTAAATAAATTTTTTTCCAGGGCCATTTCTATATTGATAAGGTTGAGGGTAATTTTGGGTTGATCTCTTTATGTTCAGTGAACAAAAAGAATTAAAAATGGAAGATGAGGTATGAGAGAATGAAGATAGACTCTAAAATAAACCAAAAAAAATTATTTTTCCTGACAGACAGTGTAGATTAAGCTCAGTGAGTTTTGCTGCAAAAAAAGAGGAAGCTACAAAGGAAGAGGTGGTAGAGTTAGATAGAGTGCTGTAGGCTGATCCATTGATTAGAGAAAAGGAAGTCATATATTTTGTTTTTAATTGTAGGGTTGCAAGGAACCTTAAAATTCAGCTCTCTAACATGGCTGCCACTTGATGCTTGAATCTGCTCCAGGGTCTCCCTCCATGTAGTCCTTCAGCTTGTGGTTGTACATCTTCAATAACAGGGAGCTCATGCCTCCTAAGCAGTTCTGTCTATTAGCAAGTTTTTCCTTGTACTAAATCATAGTTTTTATCCAGGTAATGTCCATCCATTGGTCTTTGTCCTTTTTCTCTGGAATATCACTAAACAAATTCAGTGGCTCTTTCACATGACTTCCTGGAAGTCTTACAGACATATAAGGCAATTTTAAATTCTGCCCTGCTGTAAGCTAAATAAATACCTACAGTTCTTATCTGGTCTGTCCCAGTGTTTTCTCCTGAGACTATCACATAAAACATTTCCTCAAAATGTTCTCATCCTCTTTTACATATCAAAATTGGTACATGGGTAATACTGCAGCATTTCAATTTAATAGCCCTTTCATAACAGGAGAGCTGCCATGTGAGCAAGATCTGAATCATACCCCTTTTTATTAGCTGTATGATCTTGTACAATTTCCTAATCATTAAACTTGACTTTTCTCATCTATAAATTATTAAAAATGTACCCACTCTATATAGTTGTTGTGAAAATTAAATAGATAATACCAATAAAATGCTTGAATGCTTACTATGTGCCATGTCCTTACCTGACTCATCTCATTTAATTATTTTGATAGTCTTACGACATGGATAATGTTTCATCCTACATAAAGAGATTGAAGACTGAGCAGGGATGTTTCCTCTACAACTCTTTTTGTTGTTTGCTTCTCTAGATTCACCTATATCCTTACATACCAATACTGCACCAGGAAAAGGACCTTTAAAGGATGACCTTAAGGATCTCCCTTATCCTTTGACTTCCTGTTCAGTTGGACCACTGAGGAACACTGGCAGCAGATCAGAGCACAGAGGAGGGTGAAGTTGGGTATCTCTTATCCTATATAGTAAGTTGTTCCCTTGATCAAAGATACTACCTCTCTCAAGTACGATCTTTCTCATTCTTTTCTCTTACTTCTAGAAGTGGTAACAAGGCACTGTTATGAACTCTAAAGTTCTGTACTATCTTTTGTGATGTCCTTACTGTGCCCACTGCTTTGAATATTTATAAAAACTTTATTATACTTTCTTCAAGTTGCTCAATTTGAGATGTCATCATTTTCCTACCAGTTCCCTCTTGACACTGAGACAGAGAGAAATTAGGTAATTTAACAGTAGTAGGATGGGCAATATTCTGAGCACACCAGGCTTACAGACACCACAATGTACTGCCTCTTGTAACATTGTAATAATTGAACAGCTGCTCATGCTCTCACTTACTCTACATTATACAAGGGTTTAGCCAGGGGCTTTTGATTTATTGACATTGGGAGAAGTTGTAAAGCACAACAGAGAATTTTGTTTTTAAAAATTTTAACTGACCTCTGTGGAAAATAGAACCTCAGCTATTGAAGAAAGAAATTCTGACAATGAGGACAGGCTGAGCAAGCTTGAGAACATGGATGACAAAAAAGAAAAACAACTCACAGAACATGAACAGAATTTATGAAATGTCTGAGATGAAATTAAAAGAAACAAACTAAGAGCAATTGGGATACAGGAAGAAATCAAAACACAACCAAATGGTATAAGGAACATTCTCAATGAAATAGCTAAAGAAAAAATTTCCCATATAAAGATAGAGTCAGATATGCTCATCTAGGAAGCTTATAGGACACCCAATAGGCCTAATCAAATGAGAAGATCATCAAGACACATCATATTCAAAATGCACAACAGGGAAATCAAGGAAAGAATATTAAAAGCTGCAAGGGAGAAATGCCAAATCACATTCAGAGGCAAACCAATAAGAATTACCTCTGACTTTTCAGCTCGGACTCTGGAAGTCAGAAGATCATGGAGGGAGATTATTTAATGTCTGAATGACCACTACCTGCAGCTAAGGATATTATATCCAGCGAAACTCAGCTTCAAATTTGAGGGGGAAATAGAACTTTTCATGATAAGATCAAACTTGCAGCATTCGTGAACAGAAAACCAGCTTTACAAATAATCCTCAAATATAAACTCCAGATAGAACAAGCAAACACTACTCAAAACACACAGAGGAAATTCAAGAAAGGTACCTGCTATCAATAGCCAACCAAAACAGCACAGAACTTACTAATAAAATGCAATGACTATGAACCACAACCACACTTCTGTTCTAACATGGAGTGTGAATGGTCTCAATGTATCATTCAAAAGACACAGATTAGCAGATTGGATCAAACAACAAAATCCAACAATATGCTGCTTACAAGAGACCCACCTTACAGCCTATGGCATCCACAGATTGAGGGTGAAAGGTTGGAAAAAAAAAATCTATCATGTTTACAGCCAAGAAAGCAAGCTGGTGTTGCAATACTTACATCCGACAAAGTAGATTTCAAACATCAACTAATCAGAAGAGATAAAGAAGGCCACTAGAGATTAGTAAAGAAAACAATACAACAGGAAGATATAACCATACTAAATATATACTCTTCAAATAACAATGCTCCCAAATATGTGAATAAATTACTCCATAACATAAAACCACTAGTGGACCTCAACACAATAATACTGGGAGACTTCAATACTCCTCTGTCACCAATAGACAGATCATTGAAGCAAAAAAATAAAATAAATAAATAAATAAAATAAATAAAAGATAGAAAGAAAGAAATATCTAATCTAATCAACTCCATAAATCAAATGGACTTGACAGACATCTATAGAATATTCCACCCCAAATCAGCTGAGTATACCTTCGTGTCAGTGGCACATGGATCCTTCTCCAAAATAGACCTTATTCTAATTCACAAAGGAAATCTCAGCAAATATAAAAAAGTAGATATTATTCCATGTATCCTATCATATCATAATACCATGACCCTAGCAATTAACAGAAAAAATAATAACACATGGGGCTGTAGCGGTGGGTCAGTGGTTACGGCACATGTGGTTACGCCAGTACACGAATTCAAACTCCAGCACCACGTACACAACAAAGCGTCTGAGCAATGAAAGCCACATGAAAAACTAAATAAAGTTGATTCTGTCTTTCTCTCTCTCTCTCTCTATCTATCTCACTGTCCCTCTCTCTTAAAAATATATAAAAAAAATCATAACACACAAGAAGGTTGAAAAATAGCCTATTAAATGAATAATGGACCCAAGATGACATGAGAGTAGAAATTATAAAATTCTTGGAAGAGAATAAGAATGAAGACACAACATATGGAAACCTCCGGGGAAAATTTATAGCACTGAATCGCCACATTAAAAATGAGGAGAAATCCCAAATAAATAGCTTATGCTCCACCTCAAATCCCTACAAAAGGAAAAATAATCTAATCCCAAACCCAGAAGAAGACAGGAAATAATCAAGAGCAGAGTTGAAATCAATGAAACTGAAAACAAAGAAACAATAAAAAGAATTCGCAAAACAAAGAGCTGGTACTTTGAAAAAATAAATAAAATCGTTACACCCCCTAACCAATCTCACTAAAAGAAGGAGGGAAAAGTAGCAAATCAACAAAATCACCATTGAAATGGGGGCGATCACCACAGACCCAATGGAAATCCAAAAGATTATAAGAACATATTTGGAAAAACTATACTCCTCTAAATTAGATAATCTGGAAGACATGAACAAATTTCTAGACACATACAACATCCCTAAAATTGACACAAGAATATTCTGAAATCCTAAATAGCCCAATAAGGGGCACTGAAATAGTACAACAATTAAAAGCTTAACAAGGAAAAAAAGCCCAGGACAAGATGGATTTCCTGCTGAGTTTTAGCATACCTATGAAGAGGAGTTAACACCTCTCCTTATTAAGCTATTCCAAAAAATTGAAATGGAAGGAACTCTCCCAAACACTTTTTATGAGGCAACCATAACTCTGATACCAAAACCCAACAAAGATACATTAAAAAAGAAAAAGAAAACTACAGACATATAATCCTCATGAACACTGATGCAAAAATCCTTAATAAGGTTCTAGCAAACAGTATTCAAAAGCACATCAGGAAGATAATTCACCACAATCAAATGGGCTTCATTCCAGGTATGAAGGGCTGCTTCAACATACTCAAATCAATAAATGTAATTCATCACCTAAACAGAATTAAGGACAAAAACCTTATGATCATTTCAATTGATGCAGAAAATGCCTTTGATAAAATTCGGCACCCATTTATGTTGAAAACTCTAGAGAAGATAGGGATCAAAGGTACTTATCGTACTATGTAAAGGCCATATATAACAAACCATCTAGTAAAATACTAAACGAAGACAAGCTGAAAGCGTTTCCACTAAACTTGGGAACAAGACAAGGCTGTTTGCTCTCACCACTTTTATTCAATATAGTTCTCGAGACCCTAGCCAGAGCAATCAGGCAAGAGAAGGAAAGCAAAGGGATAAAAATAGGAAGATAGAAAGTCAAAATATCCCTTTTTGCTGATGACATGATCCTATATCTGGAAGATCCAAAGAACTCCACCAGAAAACTCCTTGAGCTTGTAAACATATTTAGTAATGTGGCAGGTAAAAAGATTAATACCCATAAATCAATAGCTTTACTATATACTAACAATAATAAGGCAGAAGAAGAAATCAGGAAATCAGTCCCATTCACAATATCCTCAAAAAGAATAAGATACTTAGGAATTAATCTAACAAGGGAAGTAAAAGACCTCTACAATGAAAATTATTGGACATTGAAGAAAGAAAGCCAAGAAGACCTGAGAAGATGGAAAGATTTTCCATGCTCCTGGTTAGGCCGAATTAAAATAATAAAAATGGTTATTCTGCCAAAAGCACTATATAGATTAAATGCAATCCCCATCAAGATACCAATGTCATTCTTTACAGATATAGAAAAAGCAATTCTCAAATTCATTTTGAACAATAAGAAACCCAGAATAGCCAAAACATTAGTAAGCAAGAAAGATGAAACATGTGGTTTTGCAATACCAGATCTAAAATTATAGTAGTAGTATAATAGTTGTACTGTAATAACAAAAACAGATGATGGTACATCAGAATAGGAATGAAGACCAATGAAATAGAATAGAAGACTCTGAAACAAACCCACAAATCATCAAACATTTGATCTTTGACAAAGGGGGTCAAAATATAATATGGAGGAATGACAGCCTATTCAACGAATGGTACTGGACAAACTGGACAGCCACTTGCAGAAAGTTGAAATTAGATCCTTATCTCTCAACATGCACAAAAATCAAATCAATGGATCAAGAAACTAGGAATTAAGCCAGCTACCATACAACTTCCAGAAGAAAAGTTAGGATCAACACTTCAGAATTTGGGAATAGGCAAAGACTTTCTCAACGAGACTCTAACATGAAAGAATTAAAGTAAAAAATCAATAATGGGATGCCTTTAAGCTAAAAAGCTTTCGCACAGCAAAGGAACTGGTCAAAATTATAAAGAGACAACCTACAGAATGGTAGAAAATCATGGCCTGTGATTATTCTGACAGGGGACTAATATCCAGAATTTGCAAAGTACTCAAAAACCTTAATATCAAATACAGAAACAGTCCAATCAATAAATGAGCCAAAGCGCTAAATAGAAAGTTCTCAACAGATGAAATTGAGCAAGCTAATGAACACAGAAGATGTTCTAAATCACTAGTAATCAGAGAAATGCAAATCAAATCTCCATTAAGATTTCACCTCAATCAAGTCAGATTAGCAAAAATGAAGAATATAAAAATAACAGATACTGGAGGAGTTGTGAGGAGATAGGAACACTAGCACACTGTTGGTGGAACTGCAGACTGGTACAGCCCCTCTGGAAAGCGGTGTGGAGAATCCTCAAATTATTAGGGATGGACCCACCAAACAATCCAGCAATGCTTCTTCTGGATATTTTCCCAGAGGAGTTAGAATCATCACATTATAGTGACACAGCAAAATCTATATTCGTAACAGCTCAATTTACAATAGCTAAATTATGGAACCAACCCAGATGCCCCTCACTGGATGAATGGATCCAAAAACTGTGGTACATTTATACCATGGAATTTTACACAGCAATTAGAAACAATGATATTGCAGCCTTTGAAGGTAAATGGATGGCTATGGAAGAAATTATGCTGAGTAAAATCAGCTTAACCCAGAGAACTAAGGGTCAATTGTCCCCAATCATCTGTGGAGGTTGGGACTAGACCCTGGCCAGTGAAAAAGTTGGTCTATTATCATGTGTTAAATCCAGAAAAGGTTTAATGTTATACAACATAATCCTTTTTTAGTGATATTGTGGGAAGGGGAAGGGAGGGATAAGGGTGGGTAATTGGGGGGGCACTCCTAGGGGTAATTCTTATATCCAGAATCTATACACATTTTATATTATTTTGTTAAAAACTTGTATGGTTGTTCAAAAATAAAATAAAAATAAAAATAAATTTTAAAAAATTTTAAAAAAGCTCTCCCAAGAAAGAAAAGCCCAGGTCCCGATGGATATACGGCAGAATTCTACCAAGCCATCACAGAAGAACTAACGATGATCCTCTACAAGCTCTTCCAGGAAACTGATAGAGAGGGAACACTCCCAAACACTTTTTATGAAGCAAACATTACACTGATTCCAAAGCCCAACAAAGACATGTCAAGGAAAGAAAACTACAGACCAATTTCCCTGATGAACATTGATGCAAAAATCCTTAATAAAATTTTAGCGAATCGGATACAAAAGCACATTAAAAAGATAATTCATTATGATCAAGTGGGCTTCATTCCAGGAAAACAAGGCTGGTTCAATATACGCAAATAAATAAATGTAATTCACCACATAAACAGAATTAAAATAAAAAATCATATAATCATCTCAATTGATGCAGAGAAGGCATTTCATAAAATTCAACACCACTTTATGCTCAAAACTTTGGAAAAGATAGGGATCAAGGGAAGATACTTTAACTATGTCAGATCCATTTATGACAGACCCATAGCCAACATTAACCTCAATGGAGAAAAACTGAAAGCATTCAGGTACGAGACAAGGCTGTCCGCTTTCCCCACTCTTGTTCAACATAGTCCTTGAAACCCTTGCCAGAGCTATCAGGCAAAACAAGGAAATCAAAGGTATTCGTATAGGAAAAGAGGAAGTTAAGTTATCTCTATTTGCAGAGGACATGATTTTATACCTAGAAGACCCAATAACATCGGCCAGAAAACTCCTAGACCTTATAGGTGATTTTAGCAAAGTAGCTGGCTACAAGATCAACTCCAGCAAATCACTAGTGTTTCTTTACTCCAGCAACAAATCCGCAGAAGAAGAAATCAGGAAATCTCTCCCATTCACCATCACTTACAAAAAAATGAAATACTTGGGCATTAACCTTACAAAGGATGTTAAGGACCTCTACAAAGAAAACTATCATACACTAAAAAAAGAAATTAGAGAAGACCTGAGTAGATGGAAAAACATTCCATGCTCATGGTTAGACAGAATCAATATAATAAAGATGG
>PVKS010037798.1:0-18387 GCA_004027875.1 Aplodontia rufa
ACAAAACAATAGGGGCTGGAGCGGTGGCTCAGCGGTTTCGGCGCTTGCCTGGCAAGCACGAGGACCTGGGTTCAAACCCCAGCACCACGTACACAACTGAGTGTTGGAGCAACTAAAGCCATGTGAAAACCTAAATAAAGTTGTTTCTCTCTTTCTCTGTCTCTCTCACTGTCCCTCTCTCTTTAAAAAAAAAAAAAAACAATACAAAACAAAATACTTAGAATCTCTACTTTCATTTTGTATCTTTCTCCTTTCTACATTAAACTTCAGTTCAGATTCCTGCTCAGCTCTGCAATACAAATACTAACCACCTAAACAGTGTTGGCAACACAGGGTTGATTAGCTCTAAATTCACCCAACTTCTCTTGTGGCACTTTAAGACTAATAACGCTAAGATCACAGCAGGACATCTTCAAGACTCCAGGAACAATAAGCCTCACAAGCAGACCACCCCATGATGGAACTACCCACCCCCCCAAGTGGGAGCAATCACCTCACCGACAGGAACTGTGGCTGTCCCCCTGAGCAGAAGCAATCATCTCATCCCTCAAGGGATAATGACTTCCAGAGTCATCAGGACTTCTCAGAACCAGACCTGAGCTGACAGCCAACTGGACCACACTTTGACCAAAACTGCTGACCTATGCACACTTCTTGCCCCCCACTTTGGTTCCTGCCCATATTTAAAGCTGAAGCTCTTATCCATACCCCTGGAAGACAGGGCTGAGGACACTCGGTCTCCCCTTGTTTTCCCAGTATGAAATACACTGAATAAATTCCTTTCCAGCCTTTCACCATCACCTTCTCCATGTGATCTTTGCAGTAAGGGCCCAGACCTATCTATTGGAGCTCCCTGAAATCAGGACCCCCTCAGACCTGGAACCTCAGTAACAGTTAACTAAGTGCAGGTTCATCAGTCAAGTGAAACATTACCCAGCTAATACAAATTGAAACGATTCACAGCATGTAGAACTCCACACAATGTTTATAGGTCGCCAAGTAAGTGGAATACTCTATAGCTACAGTTGGAAAATACCCATCATTTTCTCAGTATACAGCAAAGCAAATTGATGTGGCACCCTTCATCAGTGGGTAAACCCTAACCTACTCACTCCTGTCTTTGGAGTGGCACCTGTTCTACTGATGGGGTCTCTGCTGTCTCCTATTGAGCCTTTCTCATCTTTCCCTTGTCCCTTTTGCGGGACTGTCCCTTTGCTTGACTGCTAAGTGCTTCTCTCTATGATAATCCACAGCGATCACTTTGTTCAGGAGCTGGCTCCATTTCATCTGTTTCTGAAAGTGGTCTATTACCCTGGAGTGAAATTGCTTCGGATACCTTTGCCCTTGTTGTCAATGCCTTAATTGTTCTGTTTGCTTTGTCTTCTCAGCTAGACTGTGAATTCCAGAGTTATTCTTGGAACACAAAATGAGTAATAAACATGTGATTTTTGAATGAATTAATCAATGAATATAAACTCTTGAGAGAAAAATCATTTTTTAACCCTTGCATCTATAATACAAACCACAGTGCTTGACAAACAGAAGATTATATATATACACTTGTTTAGCGAAAGATTATATATATAATATATATAGTCTATATATAATATATAGTCTTTTGTTTAGTGAAGGATTTTATATATATAACACACACACACACATACACACATATAAAATATATATAGCTTTTTCACGTGCTGCTTCTAGGAAACATCAGATAAGGTTTTTTTTTTCTAAAAGGAATGCCAATCATGAAGAGAACTTACCTAGGTCAAATTGGTCAGAAACGTAGCCACAAGTCTGCCGGACTTCCTCACTGTCCCAGCCCAAGGGGTAGAGGGCACAGCCAGCACCAATCAACAATCCTACGAAGAGACAAGACGAAAGGGTTTTTACCAGTGCACCTCTGCATCCCTGGATAAGAGCAACGAATGATCAATATTTGCAATATAACAAGACCATGTGCCCACATTTTGGAAAGCAGCATCTTAAACTTCTTTATACAATCTAAAGTCAGTTGAATTCCAAGAAGAATATTGTCTACTTAAAAGAAGAAGAAAAAAAAATCTTGACAACTCAGTTTGGTTCCAACTTTGCTTTCTAAAAGTATTAAAAGCCTTGCAAATCCTGTTTAGGCAGCACAGTCCACAGCCCTTCTAATCACTCTTGTAAAAAACCAACCGGTTCCATCTTTAATCCATGTAAACAAGTAACTTAAGAGCAAGAGAAATTTCCTAGCATGTCATTGATCATTCTTTAGATTTTTTGGTTTGTTTGTTTCCAATGTAAAGATCAAAATGGAATGCTTCAAAGTTGTCAAATTTTACCAGGGGCAGAAGGAACATAAAGATTTTCACGAACCACTTCAGCATGCTGATTGAACTATACACCTCCTGTTTTATGCTCCACTGAAAATGACTGAGTGTCCCTACCTCTCAGAAATACTCCGGAAGACAGACACGCTGTAATCTACATCCTCCTTACCGCTAAAGCCAAAAAGGTTTGAGGATTAAACTGCAGAAGGCAATGGCTTGATTTTAATGTAAATGAAGTTATCTTGGCAGCACACATAACTGACAGCTTTCCATTAGCGGGTCTTTAATTCTGCAGCAAATCCTAATACACCTTTACAAGAACCCGAAGGACATTTAAACACTCACCATTTGAATCTGTGGGCTAATCTGAAAGTCAGATCTCTGTCACTGTCAATCAGTGAGCATTCTGAGCCTGTGAAAAAGTGAGCCTTCTCATCTGGGTAGTACCACAAGCTGCCAAGGCGTACTTGGTTGGATGGGTGAGAAAGTGGTTATCAGGTGCTGAATGAGGGAGCCCCTAGGGAAAGCCATTAATATGGTAAAGTGGAGGAGGGATGGCAGAGCCCATCTGGAAGAGGAAAGCTTCAATATTTAGGCATGGAGTCCCTTCTGTCCCTTCCTCTCCCGCTCTGGTACTGCTCTCCCACCTCCCAGAGGGTGACTAAGTACAAATAGCCTGTTTCCTCACAGGACCTAAGGTCAAGTTGCTTTCCAGCCCCTTCCCAACACTACCGAGGCTCATCTCCTGCTCTGGTACCCTTCCTCTCAGCCTATCCCTTGGTCCATAGGAAAATGACCATAAAATGCAGAGCCACCTCCACTGGAGGGAGTGCCCAGAATCACTAACACCAGGATGTCCATGTGCAATTGTGTAAGTACGAATTATGTTTAAGCTGAAGAATGATCTAGAGAGCAGGAATGCAAGGCTTTGCTGACTAGGCAAATGCCCAGTGGCCGTTTTCCCTAGGCTTTCCCCCCTTGGAATAGAATCCACAGTATTCTGATGAGAACTCCTCATTGGTTTTATCCATCATCAGATAAAGAGATAATTAACAAGGATGCCAAACTCAGTGTAAATTAAATTCCATGAATGTTCAATAAACAATGTGGTATTATTTTATGATATTTAGTTCTTAAATTAATAGAAAACATCCACTTTTTTGTGACCCTTCGAGTAATTTTTGAAGGTGGACAAATGCAGAAAGGTATTTGGAGTCGCAGAAAGTATTTAAGTGTAAAAAAAAAAAAACCATGAAAAATAGTAACATTCAAGTAGTGAAACAAAAGGTAGTCTTATTTGCTAATTTCTTATTTGCTAATTTCTTTTTCTTTTCTTTTTTTGGTAGGCTAGAAAAATAGGTGTCATGAAATCACAAAAACTCCTACGTTGGTCTCATTTTGTTACTCATTTTTGGACACTGAATAGAAAGAAGCTTGTAAACTCCTATGTGTATATAGCAAGTGGACCAGTGGTTCTCTAACTGGTAGGATACTTGGGAATCAGGGGTGTTGCAAAATACTGGGTTATCTTTGAGATCCTATGATTCAACTACATGAATTAGGAATAATTTTACACATAGGAAATTAAATTGTGTGTATGAATTTTTAAAATATCATGAACATGCACGTTCCTATTTTGTAAAAAGTGGGGGGCAGCTAGTGATCTGAATTTTTATGTTAATATTTATGCAGTTTTTATCTGCTACTGCTTGCTAACGGGCAAGATACCATAGACTAAAGATCTGGGAAACATTTCTGTGGGGAAAGTGTATATGGCAAGCCTGTAGGACTAATGAGCTGTCACCATCACTTGGATCTGCAGGTTAATATCAGCAACCTCCCCACTGCATATAGGGCATGTATGGTAAGAGTGAGTCTCAGACTGAATTTCACCAAATACACGACAAGCGCTTATTAGCCAGTGAGCATTAAGAGTAGTCAGGAAACCAAGTTCGTAAACATTGAAATCCTGCCTCCCCCAACCCCATCACACAGTTACCTTCCCAAGTACCTCACCTGAAATTCTCGACACACAATGAACACAACAAATATCAGACGGCAGGAAAGTTCGGGTAAAGTCAGGCAATAGTGTCTTCCATTAAGTGGAAGAGGGTGAAGGTTGGGCAGAAGACCAATGTGGATTCTCATCTGCTTGCCTAAGTAAGTAGCAGACTTGAGCTATGTGCAGTTAGTTAAATTTAAATTTACGTTCATCGAAATTAAATAAAACTCAAAAGTTCTATCCTTTGGTGGCACTAGCCATGTTTCAAGTGCTCAGTAGCCACAGGGTGCCAGTGAACGGTGCAAATACAGACCATTTTCATAACTGCAGGAAGCTCTCTTGGAGAGGGCTGCTGTGCACCTAAGACATACTTGGAAAGGGTGCTGGGCTTGTCAAGATTCTTGTTCTGGGCCTGATATTGCTTGCTATAATCAAAATCTTCCCTGCTCTTTTAGATTCTTCTTTCTAGGTAGGATTAAAAGCTGTGAAACTATTCGGGAAACTATCCTGCTAGCAGGAGTTTTGTGTACTATTGAGAAGCAGATGTGTGGGACCGAGAAGCTCAAACAGTGAATTGTTGGTCCCCACTGGCAGCTACAGACCAGGGCAGCCTTTCTGAAGGCAGCAGATGTGATATTTTGGGAGTGGCTTCCAGGCCGCCTCCTCATCACCCACCCAGGGCAGAGAATCAGCTTCTTTTGATCCCTATACTTCATGATTTCCTGAATTCTTCAAAGTAGCTTCTCTGACTTTCACTCTCCCAGATCTTCTAATAGGTGTGTAAAGCTTTATATCCATGGGCTACATCCCTTTCTATCTGAGCTATCTAGAATGCTGTATTTTACTGATCAAACCCTGACTGATACATATTGCACTCAGGCAAGGACAAAGGGGCCAATATAGATCTTACATACTATCATATTTCTTTTCTTTTTTTTAAAGTTTTTTTTTTTAAGGAGAGAAGGACAGTGAGAGAGAGAGAGGAGAGAGAGAAAATACATTTTTTTATTTAGTTTTTCATGTGGCTTTTGCTGCTCTGACACTTAGTTGTGTACATGGGTGCTGGGGTTTGAACCCGTGTCCTCGCGCATGCCAGGCAAGCACCCTAACCTCCGAGCCACCACTCCAGCCGCCACATACTATCATATTTCTTGAACATTATTCATATCTTCAATTAAAATATTTCTAATATAATTTATGCTAATTATTCAATCTCTGGGGCAAGAACAGATAGTGATATTCAAAGACTTTGCTTCTAATATCTCTGCGGTCTGGTCTCTGGTTAGGGAATTTAACATGCTCATTAACCTCTGTAGGAGTACAAATTTCTAAAGAGGACATTTCAATTGTTAACTAACTTCCCTTAGGGTGTGGACTGACAGTAACTAGCGTTTTCCGGTCTATGCTGAAAGTAGTAAACTGAAGAGAGAATTAAACGTGAAAATGAGAACATCTTCTTAAAGAAAGAAATCTACGCTGTCTAGGTTTAGCAGTGCTAAACCCCAGACCTTGTTGTGGAATCAAGGTCTGAAGGAAGCACAGTTCAGAAATTCCTGAATTAGATACCAATTGGTTACTACATTATACACTGAAATGAAGTGCACAGATTAGTCTAGAAATTAAAGTGATTGCCTGGATAGTATCTTAGTGATCCAGCAGTTTTGAATTGATCGAGTGGCTTAATTTGCTCCTGGGGAATAAATGCCTCAATCAGAATCTCTAGCTCACAAACTTCAATGGTATTTACAGGGATTTTCTTTATTACGTTTATAAACCTTGTGGTTACCACATGAGCTTAATTTTAACCAAGTTCCTTTGACACTGCCATAAAAGACATCATGAAAAACCACCACATTACCATGCTGTTAAATGCTGTGCATACAGGAGTGGAAGTGAGGAAAGGAGCTGGGAATCCAGGCAGCAGCCTGAGGAAGGTGCTAACAGAGCTGAGCAGCTGGAGGAGGGAGGAGATCATTTGCAGCTACAGGCTTACTACCAGTTAGGAAATAACCTATTTTTTGCAACCCTAAAAAATGCAACTTTTTTTTTTTTAAGAGAGAGAGGGACAGTGAGAGGGAAAGAATTGATTTTATTTAGTTTTTCACCTGGATTTTGTTGCTCCAAGGCTTCGTTATGTACGTGGTGCTGGGGTTTGAACCCGCATGCCAGGCAAGCACTTGCATCACTCCAGCCCCAAGAATGCAACTTTTAAGGGATCATGAGTAAATCACAAATTATAAATCACTTCAATCTTTGGTTTTCACCCAGCACCACCACTGAAATCAGTGACCCAGAGAAGAGCCGACAGACCACTAGGAAAGCCATTTTGTAAGAGGTCTTAGGATCACAGAGATGCTGCCTTCTTAAAAAAAAAAATCTAACAGATGACTCAATAATTCAAAACATTTAATAATGCATTAATGATTAGGCCATTTCATCCTGAGTACCCAGGGGTTTAGGACTCACTCTGTTCAACGACAATTAAAATATTTTAAGAGCGCAGTCAGTGGAATGACATTTAAGGAGAAGCCAATGTTAATGGGAAAGAGATGGCGCAGATAAATGGAAAGAGGTGAGCACTTGAGTGCTTCCCAGCGATGCTGTGTTATAAAAAGAAGTCTATCCTTTCACCCCAAAGAGCTCCTGGGCCCAGAGCTTACCCCGGATACACTCTCCGTGTCCATAAACCACCTGCGGGAAAGTTCCTAGCAGTTCTCTTAGTTTTCACAAAATGCTAGAAATATCTGTCATGATACTAATTATTTTTTAGAATTTGAGTGTGAAGCCTGAAGTCTATGAAGAGCTCATAGGTCCAAGAGCAAACCTGGGAAATTTCCCTTCTGTAAAACCCTCTCTGTTCAAAGGCAGCACTTAACACTTAGGCAGTGGAATATTAACATAACAATTCGACTCCTGCCAAGAAGGCAAAACAAATCCCTAGTCAGCCCCAGGCAATTACTCTCCACAGGTGGGAAGAATAGAGTCCTCATGGCAAACTCATAAAGACTTATTTTTTCCAGGCTACTTTTGAAAGTTTTTGTGATCTCACTTTTTCCCCCCATGACTATTGCTCCATTCTTTTTCCACAGTTTATTATTTTTTTTATAGCGTGACTTTTTCCACCCGGTGCCCCTCAGTGTTCACTCCCGTGCTTCCCATCAATTCATCTTTTATGTTTTTTGGATACTTTTTCCTTTATCTTCTTTTCTGAGGCAAGCACCGAGGGAAATGGTTTTCTTCACTGTTCTCATGAAAGCCGCTCAATCTTGTAGCCTGCTATCTGGACTTCCCTTTGGAAGGGGTTGGCACGTTTCCATCTCAGGCTGCATATGCTAATTTATGTACTTGATGTCCCTCCATTTTCACTCAGATAAGGGCCCCTTTACAAAATGAAATAACAAATAAATCCAGTGGTGGGGAGGGAATGAGAGCAAGAGTATTGTAACTCTTCAGAAAATGCAAGTAGAACTATGTAAATATCCTACACAGAGACTGGACGAGGATCTGGGAAACCACACTTCCTTTCCAAGCACTTTCTGTGAATGGAGGCACAGAGGATGTCAGAGGAGTGTCCAAAGATACAGAGCTCAGATGAAACCCAGGACTCCTGGATCCCAATTCAAGGATCTTTTCCACCTATCATGGTCCCAATGCTTGGACAAGCCTATTCCAGAGTCACATACTCACCACCCACAACCTGAGGTCTAGCGGGGACATGCTGGCTTTGGCCGGCATAGCATTTTACTCGCAGGTGGAGAAGAATGGATGGGGAAGAAGATCAAGAGAGATTTCAAGTCACCATTGCTCCAAGAATGAGCCTGCTTCAGCCACAGGGAATACTCTTGCTATTCCTTGTGATTAAAGACAAGGGATGGGCTCTTTGGAGCCTGCAAATCACCTGCTCCCTAGGTGCTGGTGACTCAGAAGTGAGCTCTAGCACAGGAAGCTGTTGTCTGCAAAGGAGCAGCTGCTGATATCAAGATGAGCCATGAGCTTTATATCATCAGAAGCGTATGGCAACACTAAAGCAGACAATAGGAATATGGCAAATTCTTTGCTATCAGAAATTTTATCAAATCACATAAGACTATTTCTTTGCTTGATAAAATTCTGCAGAAGACTGTATACTTTGGGTTTTCTTTAAAAAAAATTTTTTTTCAAAGTGGCTCATTGATTCCCATTTCTTTTTCTTTTCCCTCATGTGACAGAAGACATGAAAGACAGATATAATGTATTAGGCACCAGAATGCCTATTCCTTAGCTCAGAGCAGAAATATGCAAGCTAATTTCAGCCATTAGTGACCTGTCATCTTTTTTCTTTCTGGGGTCCCAGGCAAACATTCATTAAAAAAAAGGCAAAAACAAACAAACAAACAAAAAAACTAAAAAACATTATTTCAAACTTTGAAACTTGGGTGGAGATTTTGCAACGTGTATGACAAATTTCTGTCAAATGACATCTAACTGAAAGCAAAATCTTTTTAATCTCAGGAGAGAAGAGCACCTCAGGTCTACCAACTAACTTCTTTAGGACTTGGCTTTCCTTATCTGTAAAATGGGAACAAAAATATCCGCCCCTTAAAGCTGAGATGGTGTTTGAAACAAGGCAGGCACGGTACTTCAGAGCAAGTGTTCAATAAATGGTTTTTATTGTTAAACTTTAGGTCTTTTGCGGCAGGCAGGGAAAGGTGGTGGACTGGGTTCAGGCCAATGTATTTTTGTACACATTGGCTAAATACTGACCGAGTCCTTTTCTCTTGGAGAATGTGCTCTTCGGAGATGGACTGCAGGGAGGGTCTCAACAAGGGCATCCTAGAACCACGAGCAGGACCACTTCCCAGCAATCACATCAGCAGTACACACCCCAGTAAGTGCAGGTGAAGCAGCCACAAGTGGCGACCTCACACTTGGGCGAGGGTGAGCACACTGATGAAAAGGCTCACCCTGTTCCTTTATGCTTGTTTTCTAACTTTTAATTTTAAAGGCAACTTTAGTCTTTCTGTGAGGCAGGTGGAGCCAGGATTGATTGACAGATGGGGCAATGTAAAGGCCTTTCAGCACATGAATAACCAAAGTCAGAAAGGGTACATGAACTCAGGGGCTCTTGATTCCTAGTATAGGAATAGGAGGTTTGATACACTGCCCAAAAGGAAGTTAACTGGGCTCAGCATCGTAGCTACACCCCTAAGACTAAAGAAATGCTTATTTTAACTGACCTTACAATGTTCCATGTTTCTGCTGGGGGAAAAATAAAGATGCATTCTCAAATTTCCAGAATGCCACGGTCCAGTACAGAATTGCTTAGATCGATGTGCACAAGAAACATCTGGGGGCCTTGTTTAAAGGTAGATTCTGGTTTGTAATTCTGGGGCAGGGCCTATCTCCTGTGTTTCAAACCAGCTCGTGAGGAGGCCCAGGCTTGCAGCAGCGAGGAGCTAGGGAAATAACAGCTCAGGCTTTGATGCCTTTCCTGGCAGGTTTCAGTCCTGACACTGCTTCTGTCAATGTGTGACCTGGAGCAGCATGGCTTTGACTCCTCCGAGCTCAGATTTTTATCTATAAAATAGACCCAACGGATCCCATCTCTCTGGCGTGGTGCCTGTATCATTACCATCGATATCAGAAATAAAGACTTAAGAAAAGTACCTGGTTCAGAGCATGGCATGTATTAGGGGCTCAATACATTGTAGTTGTTTGTGTCGATATTAATATTGATCTTGCTGATGTCTTAGAATTGTAAGCATTTCATTCTCTTATATCCGTCAATTTCAGATTCTTCATTAGGTGCTCATGATTTTAAAGTAAGCACATACACAAAAAAAATTACCTAATCAAAAGCAGAGGTCTCTCTCTTATTCCTTGCTCATACCTTCATTATAAGTGTGTTTTCTGGAATGACAACAGCTCCACAGCTAAGAATTATTATGATTCCTGGACAATGAGAAAGTTGGTCTAGTTACATGAGTTAAATCCAGATAAGATGTAATGCTTTACAATCTAATACTTTTTTTAGAGTTATAATGGGAAGGGGAAGGGAGGGATAAGGGAGGGTAATTGGGGGGCACTCCTGGGGATAACTGCAATATCCAGAATATATACACATTTTATACACATTTTATATTATTTTGTTAAAATCTTGTAAGGTTGTTCAAAAATAAAAAATTTTAAAAAAAGAATTATTATGATTACTTTTTCCTCTTCTAATATTATATTATGAAGAATTTTGAACTTACAGAAAAGTCAGAAATTTTATAATGAACACCTAGATACCCACCATATAGATTCAATGATTAACAGATTTTAAAAATTCACTCTATCACTTATCTACTCATGTTTTACATTCTTCCATTGATCTAAAAATATATCTTCTTTTGGGGGTGGGGTGCTTGTCATAGAAGGGTCCACGCCTCCTCATTCATGCACTATCCTTTTTCCTTCCTTTGGCCCCATGATCTATTCAAATCTAGGACACTGACACCAAAGTTAGCCCCCAGAGCCATAAGTGATGCAAGAATGTATTCCCAATGCCACTACATTGGGCTCCATCAACTTGGAAGTGATTTCTATACAAATCTAAAGCAACAGATATTCTAATCTTTTTACATTTCTCAAACAACTATCCTACAATCTGAAATAGGACTAATTTGTTTCATCTCTGTCTCAGAAATACCAATCAAAACTTTGACAAAGCAAAAAACCTCATTTTAATTTGCACTGCAAACCCAAAAACCATTCTTTCTCTGCTTTGAAAATACAATGCTAATCCCAAACCAGACTCCATTCGGTACATGTTTGCAAACTGTGGTTACGTGGACTGAGATCAATATTCCAGAGGTAAACTGTCAGGAACAAGAGCTTTGGAGTCAGAGTCCTTCATTTGCATTCTAATGACATACTGACAAAGCAAATCTGTACTCGAGGCCCAAGAATTTCTTCCATAAAATGGATGTATCAGTGCTTCTTAAAGAGTTGTTGAGAGACTAGATAAAATGTGTTTAAAGTCATAGCATGGTATAAAACATACAGAAGTAGTTTCTCTTATGAAATTACAGGGAGTCAGGGGATGCTCTAAACATTAAAATTATTTTTTATTTATATAACAGAAGCAATGCACAGCATCAGGGTACAGTGTTTTGTGTGACAGGCTGCAGAACATTCGCTGGTATTGTAGTGCAGATGACACCAGGAATCTCAAGCCTCCCACAACACACCTCCACATCTAGGAGAATCCTCTCCCCAGCCACCGCCCATCACGGCCCTGACATCCCTAGGGACCTTTGCTTTGATTCCTGATAAAGCACTATTAACTCAGTTTCCTTCCCCGCAAGGCTGAACAGGGTTTGCCCTGGGTGTGGGAAATAACACCCTTTATGCCCCATGCACTCACTGTGTAATCCCCCCAGAGGCTCTGGAGGTGACACCAGGGACGCTGGTGACGGACATTGCATAGACAGAGTTGCTGGAGCACAGGCTCCTGCAGTGCATGACCTCCTGCAGGAACTGGAGCAGATTTGGGGGCTCTATTCTGCTGGAATGGAGATAATGGTGAAAGCCAGCTGCTCCGGTTCTGTCTTGCTAACACACAGTGGACCTATGGATCCTGTGACCCCGGGAAGGGGCTGACTGGGTGGGGAACTAGCGGCCTGTGACTAAAGTCCCTCTGAAGAAGGAGAAGCAGGAATGTGAGTTAGGGAGAAGGGGAGCAGGCATTGAATCCTGTCCACATGGTTGTAAGAAACATTAATTTATACTTCTTTACTTGTTATTTACGGCTAAAATGAGTGAAGAAGGGGCATGGTCAGGAATTAACAAATTGCTCCTGAACTGGAAGCCTGTGGTAGAGGAAGGACAGCAGCATTGGCGCCAGAGGGCCTTGGGTGTGCAGCAAGCTGCTGCCCTTGGTGGTGGCCGTAGACAAGTCACTTGCTTTGATCTCTGTGATATCAGGCAATGTACCAAGCCACCCAGTCTCTGTTAGATGTTCCAATAGCTGGTAACTTACCACATTGGCACAGGACAGGGAAGGGTGCCGTATAGAGGATCATTCAGGATACAGGCACAGAGAGGGCTGACTTTAGAGGAAAGTGTCTCCCTCTCTAGTTTTAATACCCTAGTGGCATAAAATGACCCAGGACAATGGGGAACTCAGGTATCTTCTAAAGGGGAGGTGAGTTCCTTGGGAATTTTCCTTGAGTTTCTTTGAATGTGTAAACTCTACTTGAGGAAGCTGTTTTAGCTCTAACATAGTATTTGTAAGGAAGAGGAAAACCTCTTTCCCCACCAATGCCCTGAACCAAGACGTCCAGTGCCCAAGGATACACAGATCCCTTCCTTGCAAACCCTCTTCATGGCCATGTCTTTACAAGGTCCATAAGTAATTTAATCAGAACTTCCCAGCAACAATAAAGCAGGACACCAGGTGTATTTTTAATAAGTAGTAAAATGTACGCTTGATGAAATGAACAGTGAGAGACCATCTAAAGGTTGACAGAGAAGAGGGCTCTAAAGAATTTGTAATTCGCCACTTTAAGTTTTCAAGGGGAAGAATATTTAAAAATACTTTAAAAAATGTAATGCAGAAAATGAAAATGAAAATCCCGTGGAGTACGGAAAACACGCACATCATATTTGACATGGCACTTTTCTTTAAGTCTTAGACATCCTGATAGCAGCCACCACTTATTCCTAGCTTGCAAACAAGAAAATTAATCATGAAGTTACACAGATTTTTATCCTGACAAAACCATGGCAGAAGCTAGCCTTGCCTCCAGGTCTTTCCTACTCATTTTGATGCCTTATTCAATGCCATGTTTGTATGATGACTAAGAGCATAGCCTTATAAGTGTGGTCACTGCCAAATATAGTTCATAGGAGCCCCTGGGTTTGGACGGAGCTCCTGTGCTAGGACTAGACCAACATGGAGTTGCTCATGCTGAAGATCCACACCACCAAGTCCAATCTACTCTGTTATCTGACCTTCCAGGAAAAATAATAGCCAAATCCCCAAATAAGCCAGTTTCGGCCAGTATGATAAATAAGTCACCTTTGCTTTAACCCTTACAAAAAAGTAATCTGATGTTAATCATTTTGTTTCCTGTTGTTCTGTTCCCTTGTTCCCACTGTTCGCTCTTGCCCAGTGGGAGCTCTTGGCTCTTATTCTATTTTGTAGGATGGAGGCTGCCTAGATTCCTGAATTGAAAAAAAATAATAACTAAAATTGTTGTAATTTTGTCTTTAGGCACTGCATTCTCCTATGGGTTTGTAATGGTGGGCAACATTCTCACCTTTCTCTTAGCCACATTCCCTCATCAGTAAAATAGGCATAAAACTCATATCATAGAGATGTGGTAAGGATTAATACATGTACACACATAAATGTATATGCACACATACACATGTGTGTGCATTTGCACACACACACATAAACCTTACATGTAATTATATACAAATTTTGTATATAGCTCATACCATTATTTGGATATGGCATAGACTTTATGTGAGATTTATAACAGATTTCTGCTAATTTTACAACTTAGGATATATTTTTCACTACCTATATTCATAAAGCATGCTTTCCATCACTAAAATTTTAGAGAATATATGCATATTTGATGTGCACCACCAATATGGTGGTACAGGTTGCCAACACACTCAAAATTCTGTAAAGATATTTTTTCCCTCACTCACTTCTAGGACATCAGGAAATAAGAACTTCACCTCATCTATTTTCCTCAGGTCTTTTTAAAAACACCATCAATTCCACCAAAAAACGGTAAAGCCATCTGGAATAACTGACAGACAACAATTTGGAAGTCATTTCTTTTAAGACATCTATAATGATTTTCCTTTCTGCTTTCTTTCTCTCTTGAAATGTCAAGGATAACTGGAACTCTTTACTTTTCCATCTGTGGTTTAATGATCTGTCCCAAACAGGTTTTGAAAATACTTAGGAATTTTATTTCCAGCCAGTGTGATTCTGTTTTTTTTTAAACTCTAGCTGAATTTTTAAAACTATCAAGTTGTCTTCAATGATTTAATATTTAAACATTAAAATGTCTATTAAAAACATACAGTGAATTATGTTTACCAACTATTTCACAATGGGAAAATATTCCATTTAAAATATTGTGATAAGAAGACCCAATGAAATCCATCATAGTTTTTTTCAAGTATCTACTAGTATTCTAACTAGGACATTAAAAAAGTAAACTCAAACTTCAAATTGAATTAAATGCTACGTTGCACACTGCAGAACTAATAGTAGATATAATCAAGAATACTCATTCTTCGGCTGATGATTTAATTATCTGAATATGAATTTTATACAAACAAAAACTTAAACACATAACTCCTGGTATAGAACTAAGTTTCAAACAATAAGATATATTTTAAAAATAGATTTATTTTCAACACATATGTAGTAAATATATTAATATAAAGTACATTTTAAAATGTTATATAGAGGAAGCAGTACCAGCAGGTCTCTGCTTCATGAATTGAGCAGGCAAGCCTTTGACTGTACCCAGCCTGGTGCACGTCATGTGGAGGAATTTAAAATAAATAAATAAATAAAAACCTTGAAGAAATGGTCCTTTACTCTTGCATCTGAGATGAAGAAAATTGATGCAGAAACAACCACAAATCAAGGTTTTATTGGTGTCATCTTAGTAACAAAACCAACAATCAGCACAGAAGTCAGATTGTTTTAGGCTGGAAAGAATGTAAGGTGGCCATTACAGAATGAGTGAGTTTCAGGACATGGTCATGGATATCTTGGGTGAAGGATACAGGCCCAGAGACAGGAAGGCACAAAATGAAAATAGAACAAGGTAGACATCGAAGAAGTAAAGGAAAGTAATGACCACAGGGTGGGGATGAGGTCAAGGACCCTTGCAGAGGATCATCAATTCTGGGCCAAGGAAGTTGGTCTTTATTTAGCTGGCAGAGGGAAACTGTATTAGTCTGCTAAAGCTACCATAGCAAAATACCACAGACTGGGTGACTTCAATAGAAATTCATTTTCTTATGGTTGTAGACACTAAAAGTCCAATATCAACATGTGTGCAGGGCTGGTTTCTCCTGAGACCTCTGTCTTTGGCTTGTTGGTGACTGCCTTCTCCCTGTCACCTCTAATCTTTCCTCTGTGTGTCTAAATTTCCTCTTTACTAAAGACATCAGTTGGATAGGATAAGGCCTCACTTTAAGGGCTTCATTTTCTTAATCCCTTCTTTAAGGTGCTCTCTCCAAATATAGTTACACTGTGATGTACTGGGAATTAGAGATCCAACAGATGAATATGGGGGATGCAAAATTTGGCTCATAACAGACACCTGTGGTTTGGGGTTGAATTCTCAAATGTAAAAACTGAAAGGAAGAGGTGGAGCAGTGGCTCGGAGGTTATGATACTTGCCGGTCATGCACGAGTTCACGAGTTCAAACCCCAGCAACCACGTGCACAATTAAGCGTCTGAGGAATGAAAGTCACATGAAAAACTAAAGAACACCTTCAATGTGATCTAATCTGGTGCTTCAAAATATTCCTAAATCAGTCCTGTTCTGAAACAGGTTTTTTCCTTACATCTATTTCAAAATTTATAGAATTTTCCATTCTACTCCATGGTCTATTTTTAATATATAAAAATGCTTTACCTAGAATGTTGGAGTCAAACTGATATTCTAGTAAGGTATCTGGGATTTATCCTGTGCCTTCACAAATCTGTAGCACATCATCCATCTCCCTCTAAGGATCTGTGTAGCTTAGTGTTAGAAGAGTGAATCCTTGCTGTAGCTCAAAGATTAAGTGGCTTGCTCAAAGTCACAGTTAGATAGTGAAAAGAATCAGAAATGGAATGAACTCTTTTGCTCCCCAACCAAAGCTTTTTCTGCAATATCACACTGTCACATAGACACGTAGAAAGTAGCTGATGTGAATGGCATAGGCTACATCATTCAAACAGGTTCAGAGGTCACCCAGAGCTGCACTGTGAGTGTGACACAGAGTTCCCCAGTGGGCCCTCCAGACCAGCCACTGCTGCAGCCATTGCCCCTTGCAATACAGCAAGAACAGTCTTTGGAGGGGCCAAAGCGGTATTTCAGACCAGCCTGCCTCCAGGGGAATCATCCTCAATGGCAAATTTCTAGCTTATCTAAGAAGGGAGAACAGTGCCTCAGATAAGTGCCTCTTTTTCCAAGTAGAACTGAGCAGCTGCCAATCAAAGTCTGTCAAGCACGATTTGTACTACCCAGGGCTTCCTGGGAGGCATAAAAGACCATTGCTCTCAATGCTGTTTCTGGCAACAGTATTACAGTCAGGCAGCCTGAATCCAAACAATTTTCTAAATATACGGATCGGCTGAGACTATGTGCACCCTCCTTTTAAGGAGTCATCATCAGAACTCTCCCCTTCGGGCTGCTTTGCCTACTCTATCCCAGAACCTCCTCTTCAAGAGTTAAGCAACTAAGAATTACAGTTCTTACTCCTTGCAAGGGAGATCGCAGCCTCCCAGGGACTGATAAGAGAGTCTTCCCAGGAGCCTGAGCATAAGCCTAAGTGTTCCATCGCTGGGGTGGATGCAGCCTGGACCTCGGTCAGACTTTCCATCACGCAGTAATTGGTTTTGTTGGTGGGACTGGTGCTGCCCTGCAAGTAGGTTTGGCTGTGAATCAGGTTCAGTATTTCTAAGAATGAGTTTTTCCACCTTCTCAGTTTTTATAAAAGGAGAAAGTTAGATTCTACAGAGTGTGGATATTAAAATTTAGGGTGTTGAGGGGGGATCAGGCCTCAATCTGCATCAGGCTTTTCATCCAGGGCTGCCTGAATGGTTGCTGGAGGCAATGCTAAGGGAACACAGGAGGAAGGCTGGACTCTACTTCCTTTTAAGGCCAATAAACAGGAAATGAAGCTGCTTTCAAAAAAGCGTTATAAACAGACTCTTTTCAGAATTTATGCTCCTTAAAACTGCCTGCTTAGAAAAAGAACCCAAGGGAACACGGAGTTCCACAGCTTTGTGCTGTTCCTCGGAGCCCCCGGGCTCTCTCTGCAGTCTGAAGAACAAGCACACTGTGGAAGGAGCAAGGGGACCTTGGAGGGATTGAGGGCGCAGGAGCTGGGCTCCAGGCTACTCCCACGGGGTGCGCTGCTCTCCCCTGCCCTCCTGGGGGGCTGCCCTGTGATATTTCATAGGACAGCAAGGTTCGGCTCCTCAATATACTTAAAAAATGACAGTGTCCTCCTCTCCCCAGAAATGAGATATACAGAGGTCCCAACCACTGGAACTTTAAAATGTGACCTTATTTGCAAACAGCAGTTTTAGGAGGAATCAGTTCAGATGAGGTCATTCCAGGAGGAGGGTAGGTCCCTCATACAATATGATCGGTGTGATGAGAAGACAGATGAAGCCACCCAGAGAAGAAAGATGAGCAATGAAGGTGGAGCCGCACCTCAACTTGCTTCCCAGAAGCTTGGAAGAGGCAGAGGAAGACTTCCCTGGATCCTCAGAGGGATCGTGGCCCTCAAAATCTTATTTCGGATGTTCAACCTCTAGAACTGCAAGAGAATACATTTCTGCTGTCTTAAGTCAGGTAGTTGATGGCGCTATCTTCCAGCAGCCCTAGGAAACTAAAATACCTGGTTAAAGTATGTTCTTTGCTCATTTCTTAATTTTTTAATTCTTTTGGCAACAAGTTAGTATAGTAAATTGACTGATTAAAAGGTAGAGCTGGGAACTTTGGTGTATGCCTGTAATGCCAGCAGTTTGGGAGGTGGAGGCAGGAGGATTGCATGTTTGAGGCTAGAGTCAGCAATTTAGCAAGGCCCTAAGCAGCTGAGTGAGAACCTATCTCAAAATAAAAAAACAAAAATGGGTTGGGGAAGTGGCTAAGTGGTACCAAAAAAAAAAAAAAAAAAAAAAAAAAAGAAGTAGAAAGTTACTTCCTTGGTTTGCTGACTTGAAGCCTAATCTTTAACACCATTTGTCTTTTTAGTAAAGTTATCCAACAGAAGGCATACATAGAGGCTCTAGTTTCTCCAAGCACAAGGCCAAAGTCCATCAGGGAGTCTGTTCTCAGATG
>PVKS010037799.1:0-18405 GCA_004027875.1 Aplodontia rufa
TGTTAGTGTGCCTATCTCTCCACAGCCCCTCCAGCATCTATTATTGTTTATTTTTTTCATCTTTGCCATTCTGACTGGTGTAAGGTGATATCTTAATGTGGTTTTCATTTGCATTTCTCTGATTACTAGTGATTTAGAGCATTTTCTCATGTATTCATTGGCTTGATCAATGTCCTCTGGTGAGAAGTCTCTATTTAGCAGATTTTTGAGGGAAGCTTGAAAATAAAATGAACAGACTTCATTATTTCTATTGGAACATGTTTTAGATGTTTCAATAAATATACAATTGGATGTTTTGTTTTTTTAGGGGAGGTGCTTATGTATATAACAGCACAAAGAATGTTTAGGATGCACATGATTATATCAGACAATGAGTGGTTATGACAGTAAAAGATTAACAAAACATCACTGAGGGTTATTAATAAAGGAAAACAAAAACAACCCCCCCCAAAAAAAACCCAAAAAACACAGGGGAGATGGGAATAGGCCTGAAAGCTAGGTAGTCAAAGCATAATCTAGGTAGGGTAAATGAGAGTCAAGAAAGTAGCAACAAACGGAACATGGTAGCTGGAACAAATCCTTCAGACTCAAGTCAGACTGAAGAGGGTTCTGAAGACAGAGAACACAGAACCACAGAAAGTATCTGGCAGACTATTAAGGTGACTGAAAAAGTGCTTTATTAAGATTCATTTTGCAAAAATCTCTATAATGAAAGTGAGTGGCAGCCACTTTTCAGAGAGGTATGAACATAACAATAAGGAATGGAAAAGATACAACCCATGAAAGATTAGTAGAACCTGCTGACTCAATAGTTAAAGAAAAAAAGTTCAAGTTTCATGTTTATCTTTTCCATTCTCTCTACATCAGTAGAATCTACTAATAACTGTTACCTTATAGGACTTTATTTAGTGCTGTATGATTAAAACAATAACAAAAACTACATGGGACTTTTAAAGGTGAAATGAAATAAAATTAAAAATTTATTTTCTTGGGGCTGGAGTGGTGGCTCAGAGGTTGCAGCGCTTGCCTCACAGTACTGGAGTTCAAACCCTAGCACCACATACACACAAAGTGTCTGAGGAATGAAAGTCACATGAAAAAGTAAATAAAAATTACTTCTCTCTCTCTCTCTCTCTCACTGTCACTCTCTTTAAAAAAAATTATTTTCTCAGTTGTACAAGCAATATTTCAAGTACTCAAAAACCACATGGGTTAAAAGTCCACCCTACTTAATAGAGCTAATACAGAGCATTCCTATCAATGTAGAAAACTCTACTGAACTACATTGATTTAGAGGGTATATTTCTCACATTAGCAAAATATTTTATGAAGATACATGTAAAAAGCACTTTCTAGGCTTAAGTGGACCAAGAAACAGATTGGCACAGTACCACTCTTTCAGCAACCACCTCAGTACAGCTTACAGCATGCCTAAGAAAGTTAACAGATACACTTCAAGTCACATTTTTGCTATATCTTCATTACGTAGAAAGAAAAAAAGCAGCCTAATTTTCCAGAAACAGTATCACACTGGATCTTTAAAAATCTGGAGTTGGTCCTGGCCAGAACTTGTTTACACATATAAAATCCTCAGTTGTCTTTGAGAATGAATTGAATTAAGTCCCCAGGACTTAGAAAGGATAGTGTGAGGTAATTCTAGAAGAGAGTAAAATGGGAGAATGAGTTATAGTCTAGAAAGGCTTCAGAAAAGAAGAGGATGGGGGAAACTGCAATAGGTAAAATCCAAGGTGGTTATCCATGATCTGGCTTTTCCCCTCGATAACAAAGTTTATATCCATTGATTGCTAATGTTTTGATAATGTTTCCCCCTCAACTGTATTTCTATATTCTTCTATTAAAAAAAAAGAAAAGAAGAGGAATGTGATTATAAAAGCTACATAATTGTAACAGAGGGAGAACAACATTCTAGGCAGAGGGAACAATGTAAGCAGATAAAATGATAGCAAAATTCTCAGTACAGTGATACATATTAAGAATTTTTTTTTCAAGTTTATTTTCTAACTAAAGCCAGGACTCAAATCCAGGTCCTCTCAAAAGCCTCTATTATTGAAAATCTGGTCTTCAGGACTGCAATAGACAGGATATGGAACACCCTCTATTCTCTCCTGATTTCTACACAGGATTTGTTTTTCAAGAGTTAAGAACAAGTTTAAGTACAACTTTCCCTATAAATCTTTTTCTAGTGATTCCTTTCTAATTCCAATATCACTTTCACATCTATCATAATATCCTATCTTCCAGATTATTTTCATAATAGTCTATAGCTTCCCAACAGGTGGGACTATGTCTTTGTCTTAGCATTCACTAAGTATAGACTTAGTGAATATATATATTTTGTGGTATATACTTTGTGGTATAAACTATACCACAAAACTGATAGAATAGCTGATGCTGATGTTCCTTTTGTCCTTCAATATATTTATCCATCCATGCATGCAATCATTTATTGAGGATATATTATAGATGAAGGATAATATAAGAACCAGGGATACAAAGATTTGTTATTTCCTCAATCTTAAGAATTTTAGAAAAGTGCGTGTTAAGACAACTCTAGGGGCAGGAGCGGTGGTGGCTCAGCAGTTATGGTACTTGCCTGGCACTCCAGAGTACGCGGATTCAAACCCCAGTACCAAGTACACAACAACGTCTCGGAGCAACAAAAACTATATGAAAAACTAAATCAAAAAACTGATTCTCTCTCTTTCACTGTCCCTCTCTTAAAAAAAAAAAAGATAAACTCTTGAAAATCCAAGATAAAGTGCAAATGTATAATTAATAAATATTTATGGGGCTGGAGCGGTGGCTTAGCGGTTTCAGCGCTTGCCTGGCAAGCACGAGGACCCAGGTTCAAACCCCAGCACCACGTACACAGCTAAGTGTTGGAGCAACTAAGGCCATGTGAAAAGCTAAATAAAGTTGTTTCTCTCTTTCTCTGTCTCTCACTGTCCCTCTCTCTTTAAAAAATAAATAAATAAATAAAAATAAATAAATATTTACTAGGCATCTGTTAAATGTAAATGCTGTGCAAGGCTCAAGGAATAAAGATTAAAAAGATCCACCTTCTGATGTTACAGAACTTAGTCTACTGGAAAAATATATATAAACAAGTAACTATAATAAAAGAAGACATATATATCCAACAATGCCAGCACCAATCTTTGTGCGGACAAAGAATAATTTTTATGCCCAAAATACAACAGTTTCCTAGTAGGAAATATTACTGAATAGTGAAGAGATTGCTAGATTTATTAAGGCACATGACTGTTTAGGATAGACTGTAATTCCTAGCCTCAATGGCAGTTAAATGGCCATGAGAAGAGATTCTAGTTAGTGATGTGCTGTTAAATATTTAACAAACAACTTGGAAGGGTGTGTGTTGGGGGTGGTAACCCTGATATGTAGTGTCTGCCAATTTCAATGATGTAATACTGCCACTACAGCCAATTTCAAACTAATACTAAGTACTACTAGTGAGGCACCTGAATACAGAATTATGGAAGAGATATGCATAACTACTCTTGCTTATGGGTATGATGAAGCAATATGACTAAGCAGGAGTAGCATCCAGAACACCAGTGCTTCAAGTCAAGGCCTCAAGAACTAAAGTGTTATAGCAGTTTCTAGTGCATGATCTTAAAGGAAAGGAGCATGACACCGCCCCCAGCATTAATCTCTTCCTTGCAAATGAAATGCACAATATAGAGCGCCATCTTAGGCCTTGTAAGTGAGGGGAAACTCCATGGATGTCAAAGCAAATAAGATGAAGAGCTGAGTCCTGATCATCATGGAGTCCCATACTAGTCCTAGACCACTTTTGCCTGGGCTATTACCAGAGAGAAATAAACATCAATGTTGTTAATCACTATTATTTAGGATCTGTTAGACCAGTGGAAAAACTATGCCCAACTAATGTAATCACTTTGACATCCATGAAGAAGAGAAATTAATTGAAAAAAGTAAGGTTCATAATACAGAGGCTATTTTTAGATTAAGACACTATTGAGACATTACAAATGAAATACACTGAGAGTCTGGAGTTAAGCAACAACAATAGAACTAGAGAGGAGGTAGACATATCTCAAAAGAAGCTAGCATATATAGATGAAAAAATTTGTAAAAGCCAAGAGGTAAAAGAAGAACTGGAAACAAGTGGATGAGTAGAAGCTATAGGAAAGATATTTTAAGAAGACTACCTACTAAACCTAAGAGAACGGTCTAAACAACAGGGACATCAAAATGAGCAAAACTGCCTTAGAGTATTTATGGTCTGCAGAAGTAGAGATATAAACAAACAGAATGCAATTAAATAGTATAGTGCATATAAGTAAAAGTAAGGAAAAAACAACCACCACCAGAATATAGTAAATTCTACTAACCAGTGAGGTAATGATTGGGGGAAGACTTCATAATGGAGGAGACTATTTGAAGAAAAGGTTGTTAAATGCACAGATAATCTCTCTAGTTGGAAAAACACAGGAGCAACATAAAACTACAAAAGAACAAGAAGGATTAATAAAGACACTTCAAATGATTCTATAACTGAAATCTTAAAAACAAAATTACTGTAAGCAGTCAGTCAGTGGAGCAGACTGAAGAGTAAATATGAGATGAAGAACACAAAAAAATAGAGGAGAGTGCAAGGTTAAAGGCAACTGTGACTTTACTCTAAGCATTTTCTAGACACAGAAAACATTATCTAGTAGATATATGGAGGTAGAAGACAGAAGAAAAAGGGCCTAACAAGAAAAGGATACTACTCTAAGTATAGACAACAAATTAAATGGTCTGATTAGCAGATCCTTAGGTGTCTGCTTCTTTGTAGGAATGAAAGATGGAAAAAGTTTATATAAGATGCCATGGCCTACAGGTCAAATCTTTGCCACATGTTTTTGTATGGCCCACAAGCTAATAACATTTTGTGCTTTCGAATAACTGAAAATTAAAGAATATTTCATCATACTCAAAAATTAAATGAAATTCAAATTTCACTCTCCATAAATAAACCATCATTGGAATATGGCCATATTCATTTGTTTACATATTGTTATCTCTGTTTACACTACAATGTCATAATTGTGTAGTTGGGAAAGAATATATGCCCACAAGGCCTAAAATATTCACTACCTCATTATAGAAAAAGTTGCTTATCCCTGGTTCAGATAATCACAACGAATGTTGTGCAAGGATATAACCTAGAAGATAAAGACAGCATGAGAAGTACCAAAAAAGTTTTAGAAGAAATCATAGACAGTATTATTTACATCTAATAGTGCTTAGTAGAATTTATGGTAACAAAATGTTTCCTACAACAGTAAGTTTTGCAGGGTATTAATAAATAAAAATCCTCTATTTGATATACAAACTATCTTGTCACAATCATCAGTTTTCAGGAATAAATATATGCTAACATGTTAGCTTTTCTCCAAATTCATAACCAGATGCCTGTGGTTAGTGATATAATCTCAGGGCCCAACAAACTCACTATTACAAATACTGCTACATTACAGGACAAAGTATTAAATTAAGAATAACCAACTAAATACAGCCAATGAGAGACTTTCATACATGATACAAAGCTCCTTAATAACATAAAGGCCCTATGGTTAATTTAAGCATAAAAATAACATTATATTGAAAAACAAAGGCATCAAGAAATGCAAAGAGAACTATGCTGGCTAATTATACTTCTACTTCCATTTCATCTAGGCACAGCTATATGACCAGATTCTGACTAAAAACATGTTGAAAATGGATATCCTTGGGCTGGAGTGGTGTGGCTCGGTGGTTACTGCACTTGTCTGTTAACAGATTCCAACCCCAGCATCACATACATACAACAAAGTGTTTGAGCAACAAAAGCCACATGAAAAACTAAATAAAAATTGACTTTCTCTCTCTCTCTCTCTCTCACTGTCCCTGTTTCTTAAAAAAAAAAAAAGAAAAAATTAAAAAAAAAAAAGAAAATGGATATCCTTAAGGGCAAGGGTGTGTCAGTCTTTTTTTGCATTTATCCTTCTTGTCTAAAACACAATCCCTCCTAGCTGATAAAAGGTCTCAAGGAGTCTCTGACTCTCTCTACCTACTGAAATCTGAAACATGATAATAGGCTGGTACCAGCAAGCTAGAACCAAGTCATGCCAGTCACAAACATATTAAGAATATAAAATAATGGAATGCATGTTTTATATATACCCAAATAATATGTAATACAGGAATTTAGCATAAATATGTAAATAATTCAGAATAATTTATTAGAGTTTAGAAGGCAAAGAAATAATTTTCAGCTTACCTCCTTGGATTCCCTTTGCTGTTGCTGTTTTGCCAGCATTATCAAGTCCCACCATCACAAGAGTCACCTTTCTTAAAATAAGAAAAGGTTAAAAATCACTTTCTTTGTTAATTTAGCATTAGAAAAACAAAAGCAAAAAAAAAAAATAGCAAATTCATTCAAACCTAAGATATATAAGACAAATTGCTAGATGCTAAGAGGTACAATGATGAATAAAATATATATTCAAAAGCAAAATTCATGAAAATTAGTGTCATCCTTTTGTTCTCTAAAGAAAAACGTACAATAGATAAGAGGTTGCTGAGCTTGCCTGGCAAGCGTGAGGACTCGAATTCAAACCCCAGCACTGCATACACAACACAGTGTTGAAGCAATGAAAGCCACATGAAAAATAAAATAAAAATTGATTATCTCTCTCTCTCACTCAATGTCACTCTCTCTTTCTTAAAAACATAAAAAAGGAAAGAAAGAAAATATTTAAGAAAAGAATTATTGCTGCTGGAGTGGTGGCTCAACATTAGTACACTTGCCGGGCATGTGTGAGGACCCAGGTTCAAACCCCAGCACCATACGCATGTGGATCAGTGAAAACCAGATGAAAAACTCAAATAAAGTTGATTCTCTCTTTCTCTCTCTCTCCCTTTCTCATAAAAAAAGAAAAAGAAAAAAGAAATTGCTAGTTTTTATGCTCAACTGTTTCTAGTACCTTAGCAAAGTTTTAAATGCAGTACAATAACATGATTATTAGCTTAAATGTTAACATAGGTTTAAAAATGTTCTGATTATATGATAAACTTCAGAGTTAAAAGCCAACAAACAACAACAAAAAAATGCAATCTACCTCAATTTTACAGCTGAAGATAGGTAATCCAGAAAAGTTAATAATATGTCAAAGATTACACAGAGAACCAGAGTCAGAAGCAGAATCTAAATCACCCAAGACCTTCTTAAACCTGAGAAAGAACAAATGAAGTGATTACACAGGTCTTATTTTTGGTGACTCAGTTCACCACTAAGGTTCATTTCTGTTACAGACTGCCATGTTAAGACTATAGGAATGCCACACTCTTACAGGGTAAAGTACAAGTATCCGCTGTCCTTGCGGAAAATCATCCCAAGAGTGAAAACAAAACTTAGATGGCAGTGAAGAACGTTCTTTAATTTTCTAGGCATGGCTTTCTTGGATCTGGACGGTTTTTGCTGTGTTCTCAAATTTCAGATGTACTCTGAAGGTCCACATAAAAAGAGAATCACTGGCTTCTCACTATGCAGGTCATTAGGGGAAGGGCGTTGGGTCAAGAGGCGCGAGGCCCTGATGCCAAGTGAGAGCAAGATGCAGCCCCTGGAAGCGGTGGAGCTGACGGAGCCCAAACTGCACTTTGAGCAGTTCCTGCTGCCCTTTATCAACCAGATGCGCAAGAACATCTCAGCGGTGAACAGCGAGCGTGGCCTGGCCCACGTGCGCAACCACCGCAAGCTGTGGGAGACTGACAAAATGCCCATCCAGATCAAGACGCAGGCGAAGGCCTCGGAGGAGAGCACTCCAAACCACCCCCAGGCTGAGGATGGTGACACGCATCCAGGGCAGCCCTGCACTGCGAGAAGACGGAAAATGGCTAAGTAGCTGGCCAAGAAGGCAGAGCTGCTGATGGTGCTGGTGCAGCGGATAAAGGGCGAGTCTGTGGAAGCGAGGTTCACAGCTAATGACTCTACTCCACTGGCAAGGATAGATCCACACCCCAGGAAACTGAAACTATTGGTCGTTTTCTTTTTCTATTTTTTGTATGATTTTTACCACTATGCAACAGTCTTCCTTAAGGTACGAGTTTGGTAACCTTGATATGGGTCAAATTATTTGGTTCTGAAAAGATATCTAAGAGAAATGGGGCATGGATCAAACCCATTTCAGTAATCACCCTTACTCTTGTTACTTGACTGTGTTTTGGACATGACCTTTTATTTTGCTGTTGTCTATGTGTCCTGATTTTTTTCCGGAACTTGGGAACCTGTGAACATTTGGGGTCAGGATCTTCCAGCACTGGAGACACATGGAATAGCTAGAGGTATGTGGCACAGCCCTGTGAAGGATGCACAAATGGGACGCTCAGCAGGAAGCTTGGAGGTTCCAGGGGACAATGGAGATGGATATGGCTCTGCATATGGATTGGGACTTCAGTCTGCTGTGAGACAATGGAAGAGAATTGTATTTTGTGTCACACTGTCTGAAGTATACTGTGTAAAGCATTAGGCAAATTTATTTAGACAACTTCTCTGATGCTGTGTGGTAACAAAGTTTGAAGAGGAAGCACCATAGTACAGTCAGTATCACGCACCCTCATAGGAAATAGGGACTTCAGAGACAATCTACAAAGAGCCTGGAAAGACTGGAGAAAGGAAGAGGCCTCACCAGGGCGAGAAGGTCTCTCTAGTCATCAGGATAGGCTTCTGCAGTCAGAAATTAAACATGTACCAAGTGTTCGTTTGCCTTGCAAAACAGACCTGAGACCCTCCCCTGCTTCTATATATACATATATAGTATACTTCAGATGACCAAAACCCTGTTAATAAAAGAATCATAAACTTATAAAAGAGAGAGAGAACAAAGGTAAAGGTATAAGGCTGTCCAGGAATTGATCACCTAATAAGGAAGAACAAACTCAGTCTTGCAAAACCCAAATTGGTTCTTTAGTAGAAAATCACTGACCAAACACCAGTGTTGTAGGTACTAAGATAAGTATATTTATTAAAGCAACTACCACCACAACAAAACACAAACACACACAAATTCTTCTTAAGTATAAGTTTTAGTAGCAAGAAAGAAAATAATAATATGTCAGCTCTATAAGTAATATTGTATGTTAGAAGGTTATCTTCCTGGGCTGGAGCGGTGGCTCTGAGGTTTCGGTGCTTGCCTGGCAAGCACGAGGACCCGGGTTCAAACCCCAGCACCACGTACACAACTAAGTGTTGGAGCAACGAAGGCCATGTGAAAACCTAAATAAAATTGTTTCTCTCTTTCTCTGTCTCTCTCACTGTCCCTCTCTCTTTAAAAAAAAAAAAAAAAAGGTTATCTTCCTTGGAAAAAGAACAGAGTAGTTCAAGATAAAAGGAACCACAGTGGGGTAGAAAGTGGGGGCAGTTATATAGGGAGATTAGCACAGATCTCACACAGAAGGTGAAATATGAAAGGCCTTAGGTAGCGATTTAGTTACACATGTATCTGGGGAGAGAACAACTAGTATAAAAACATGAAAGTAGGGACATGTGGTAACATCCAAGTATCCCAAGGAGGCCATTTTGGTGAAACCGTGTGAGGTAAGGGCAGACTAGAAGGACAAGAGATCAGACACACCTCAGACACCATATTATGAAAGCCTGCCTTGTAAGCTATAGACTTTGACATTTAGTATGAATGAAATTAATTATTCTACATGTTCACTTCTTTGTTATTCAGAAGCCTTCTTACCTAAATGTTTCAACTGTCACATACTTAACCATAGGAAATAAAAGGAAGTTATAGACGGTGTGACCTGTGGGAATGCTAAAGAGATCTCTAGCAGATAATAAACTTATTACAGATGAGGTAGTATGTAAGTTCCACATACTTGTATCTATGTGGAAACATCACCTGCATTATCAACTTTTACAGCTATGAATTTAGTTTCTAAGGAAGCTAGGAGATATTTAGAATAATCTTATTATTTTGTTTAAAGAACTCATAATTATGAATTGAACAATTTTAAATATCAAAGAACAAGATTAAAGTACAAATTAATTACCTAAATACAATATAGTAAATGACTATCCAGCCAGGTATGGTGGTGAACACCTGTATTCCCAGTGGCTCCAGAGGGTGAGGCAGGAAGATCACAAGTTCAAAGCCAGTCTCAGCAATTTAGGGAGGCACTAAGCAACTGTGTGAGACTCTGTCTCAAAATTTAAAAAGGATGGGAATGTAGCTCAGTGATGAAACGCCCCTGGGTTCCATCTCCAATGCCAAAAAGAAAAGTAAATAACTATCTAGAAAAGATGAATATTGTAGAACTTTGGAGCTAGGAATATAATTCAGTGATAGAGTGCTTGCCCAACATGCTCAAGGCCCAGCGAACTATCCCAGTACTATAAATAAATAGCAATTTAAGCAAATATTTTAGAAAATTCAAGTTATTAGATATGCAAAGAATTAGACTAATATTAGTATTAAAGACAATCCAAGTGTTCCTTAATTACTTTTAATACATTTTAACGTCTATAAAGCTTTAAACATCCCATGAGCCCAAACTGTGACTTTTGGAAAACAAATCATTGTTTTCTACCTATTTACATCATTTAGTCTATAAATATTAAGCACCTATTATACAGTAGCAGACATCTACAATTCTTAGCCATTATAAATCTTAGAGACTAGGAAGAAAACAGAAACTGAAGAGGTAACTTCAGTAGCATAGGATAACTGTAATAAAGAACTGCCCACAGCCTGGGAAGACAGTTGGTGACAGAGCCTACTCCGGAAGTAGAAGAAGACCATGCTAATAACAAACATCTTTGAGTCAGGAATTCCTAGAAACATCATGGAACCCTTTCACATCCCGTGTAAGTCAAAAAAAAGAATTCCCTAATATATCTTCTTAAGGAAAATGACCCCTCATTCTCTATTACATAGGTGGTTATCTATGTTTTCTCTATTCTTGTCAAGATTTCATTTAAAAGCAAACTTTCAACATATATCTACGACACATTTTATTTTATTTTTTAAAGACAAGGACAGGGGTTAGAGCAGTGGCTCCGCAGTTATGGTGGTTGCCTGGCATGTGCAAGTACTCGGGTTCAAACCCCAGTACCCACGTATGCAAATAAGTGTCAGAGCAAGGAAGGCCATGTGAAAAACTCAATAAAAATTGATTCTCTCTTTCTCTCACACTGTCCTTCTCTTAAAAAAAAAAAAAAAAAAGACAGAGGGACAGTGAGAAGGAGCAAAAGAGAGAATAAATTTTATTTAGTTTTTCATGTATGTGGAAATGGGGTTTAAAGCCACGCCCTTGCACATGCCAGACCAGTGCCATAACTGCTGAGCCACCACTCCAGCCCCTATGATACATTTTAAACGTTGCTTCTATTTATTTTTGCAGCACTAGGTATTAAACCTAGGGCTTCAAGCATGCTAAGTAAGTGTTCTACCAATGAGCGACATCCCCCAGACCCTAACAATTGGATACCAATGATGCTAATTTTTCCCTTCAAAAGTGTCCCCCCCGCTTTTTTTTTTTTCTCCAATTAGGCTATTAGGTCAAACAACCAAAAAAATTCTTTCAGAAATAAAAATCACTTTGGAAAATAAGAATCATGCTCAGACTGGCATAAAATAAGTCTCTTTGGATTTCTGTTTTCACTGATTACCTTTATAATTAGTTCACTGTTATGATTATGTTATGTAATACACTTGGAAATGATTTAATTAAATATTTGAAGCAATTAAAGCTTTAGTGAATACAAACATCCGCAATACAAACAAAAACTATAACATGAATTTACTGCAGTGCCTGGTAACAAAGCAACAAATTTATACTTTCAGAACAGAATGGGTTTAAAAGGTTAACAGTTATCTAAAATTCAAAATTATCTGCAATTTTCTAAATACTAAAAGTATACAGACTACCTAACACATATTAAACAGTACATATTGTTATAGCTTTTAAAAATATGGTAAATTGGGGCTGGAGCAGTGGCTCAGCAGTTATGGTGCTTGCCTGGCATGCACGAGTATGCAGGTTTAAACCCCAGCACCATGTACACAACAAAGTACCTGAACAACAACAGCCACACGAAAAACTAAATAAAGTTGATTCTGTCTTTCTCTCTCTTGCTCACTGTTTCTCTCTCTTTATTGAAAAAAAAAATCTAAAAAAAATATGGTAAATTATCACTGGGGATGGTTCATGTGTGATACTACATGACAAAAGAAAGATGAAAGATCGTATTTTAGTTTTGTACTTACTGATCAAATACATTATCCCTTCAGGCTGAAAAACAATAATATACAGTATTCTTAGGTTTGTAGAGTCCAGAAAAATTGACACTAGCAATAAAATCAATAATTTAGTCATTTGATCTGACAATAATTCAATAAAAGCACATTAGGACACAAAAATGCCACAGATATGATTTCAATCCCTAAGTGTTCATCCTCTAGTGAGACTAAAATATAAATATTAATACACTCTGACACCATGACAGTTTAAAATGTTCATCTGTATGTATAAACTGAAAATGCAGAACAAGGAGACTTTAAGAGAAACAGAAAGACAGAATCAATTTTACTTAGATTTTCTATGTGGCTTTTGTTGCTCAGACACTTCATTGTGTTCATGGTGCTGGGATCTGAACCCACGTCCTCATGCATAACAGTAAGCGCTGTAACAGCCAAGCCACCACTCCAGCCACTGAGCTAAGTTCTTAAAGTGAGAAGTTTGCCAAGCAAGGGGAAAGTGAAGAAGGTAAGAGGAAGAAGATTAAGAGAGTCCAGACTGAGAGTACTGCAAGAGTACAGCCTACCATCTTGTTAGTTAATAGATTCAGAGGTTAAAAACACATCTTGGTACAACAGTCTTAAACAAAAAGAACATAATCACAACTCAATATACAGATTGAGTCCTTCTGGGTATTTTCCCAGATGAGCTAGAATCAGCACGTTACAGCAACACAGCAAAATCTATGTTCATAGCAGCTCAATTTACAATAGCTAAATTATAAAACCAATCCAGATGTTCCTCACTGGATGAATGATGAATGGATCCAAAAGCTCTGGTATATATATATATATATATATATATATATATATATATATATATACACACACACAATGGAGTTCCACTCAGCTATTAGAAACAATGACATTGCATCCATTAAATGCAAATGGATGGCAATGTAAGAAATCATGCTGAGTGAAGTTAGCCAAACCCAAAGAGTCAAGGATTGAATATTTTCCCTTATTTGTGGAGGTTGGAGCTAAACCCAGCCTTGGGAGTAAGGAGAAAAACTCATGTTTTAGATCCATAGAACAAAAATGCAATGTTCATATTTATGAGATACAGATGCAAGATACTACATAAGATATCTGAACAAGGGCTAAAGCGGTGGCTCTGTAGTTACGCACTTGTTTGGCATGCACGAGAATGTGAGTTCAACCCCAGCACCAGGTACACAACAAAGTCTCAGAGCAACGAGAGCTGCATGAAAAACTAGATAAAAATTGTTAAAAAAAAAAAAAGAAGCTAACAGTTATACAAGATTTATTATTTTTAAAAAATATATCTGAACAAGCTATACTGCATGCCTGTACAAAAACATAAATGTTTAATCCTATTGCTAAATACTTTGAAGAATAAACAAGGGATGATAGGAAGGGAGGAGAAGGGGAAATGTTGGAACTGAGATAAAGCAAGGTACATTCCAAGCATTTATGTCACTGTATATACTATAGTCATATATATAAAAAATGTTCTTCATAGATGTAAGAATTATCTTACTGTACTGGGGCTTTTCAGGAAAAATATTGGACCCAGATAAAGGCAAGGGATGGGGGATGGGAGGAGGGAGGTAGAGGGGTGTGGGGGTAGGGGAGGATATTGAACAAATTGTATTGCTGAATTTTGTACATCTAGGAATATGTGGCAACTAATCCCATCATTACATAAAACTATAATGCACTAATAAAATAAATTTAAAAAATAAAAAACAAATATGGATTGAGTCTAACATGATCTTGACATACTTCTTCCTAAGGAGACAGTATTATCAAATACTTAATGAAGTGACCATCCCAGAAATTCAGTCATCACTTCATTCTTATTATTACATTTATCCTTAACTCTATGATTATCTACCAAACTATAAAGGATGAGATGGAAAGGGCTCTGTGATATTGTAAGATTTACAGTATGTCTGAAGTAGTGGGAAATAAAGGAGCATAATAGAAATTATGGACACTGTGATATATAAACACAAACATGGTGTTAGATCTATGTCTTCAAGAAACAGATTTAGGGGGCTGGAGTGGGCTCAGTGATTAAACAGCTTCCTGGAATACACAAGGATATGGGTTCGAACCCCAACACCACATACACAATGAAATGTCAGAGCAATGAAAGAAACATGAAAAACTAAATAAAAAATTTATTCTCTTTCGCTCTCTCACTGTCCTTCTTTCTTAAAAAAAAAAAAAACTGATTTACTATTTCCAAGCTGTATGAAGTGAGATGTGTTACCTAATGCTCAGAATTTTGTAGGTAAAATAGGATAACAATATCCTCTTCATACAGATATGGTGAAAATTAAATCAAACAATACAAGTAATGTGCACGATACCTGCGGCATGCACTAAGCGCTCAACTAATAGTTATTCTTACTGCAGCATAAAGTTCAAAGAGGGAGTCCAAAAGATGAGACCAGAGTGAGGGGGTGGACTAAATTATGAAAGGGAATAATTAAGTTTTGGATATGCTGGCAGGGGTACTGTTCTCATGTTAAAGTTTGAAGCTGAAATGGTGACCTGGACCAGGTTTTCAAGTCAGGTAAGTGGTTAATTAAGACAATGGGAACACAACAGCCCAGGGAAACACACAGGAGGGAGAACAGCCAGGGGACAAGGGAGAAGGAAACTCCAAGAACCTTTTAAGTAAACCTGAAGAGTACAATCAGAACAAAAGAAAAAATTGGGAGACCAAAAGACATGGCATCACTGGGAAGTTTTCAGAATGGTTAAGAGGTGAACAATGTCAAATACTGCAAAAATTTGTAAATTAAATGTATCTTTTTGATAACCACCTCAAATGAAGTAGCTCAGAATTAAATGGTCTGTTTTTCTCAACTCTGAAATAAATAAAGTTTTGAATTTTATTGCATACTTTGATATTTCAAAATTATTTTATTCTACCATGTTTAAGTTACTCAAGGTTATAGTATTAATATGAAGTAATTCAAAGCAGTTTTCATGGGAAGTTTGTATATAATGGCTTATAAAAATAATTACTATTATTTTATAATGTAACTGGAGCCATTTGTTTATATTAAAATTTAGTCACATTTATATATACACACCAAATCAAGTAACCAGGTAATGTGGATCATTTCAGCAAGATATTTTGGAAAATGCCCCCCACACTTAGGCCTACTACAATCACAATTTAGTTCCTACACCTAACAAAAAGATTACCTAGAAATAGATTAATTAAGGTCATGAACTGCATGTTGTTGATAAAACCTAACAGTGTTTATGCAAATTTAACCATGCATTTTTTCCTGCTTAAAAAGTACAGAATTATGGGGCTGGAGTGATGGCTCAGCAGTTTCGGCGCTTGCCTGGCAAGCACAAGGACTGTGGTTCAAACCCCAGCACCACATACACAACCGAGTGTTGGAGCAACTAAGGCCACGTGAAAAACTAAATAAAGTTGTTTCTCTCTTAAAAAAAAAAAAAAGTACAGAATTAAAGTACAATTATCTCTTCTGCCTCCTCTTCTGCTGATCCCCAGCAGGTTTACAACGACTAAAGATTCCCCCAGCCCTTCACTATCATGCCATACAACTTTACATACACTCTATTCCACCAGAATTTTCCTTTATTAAATAATACAATGTAAATATATTTTCTGATCCCTCACTTCCTGAATAAAAAGTAAGTAAAACTAAAGCATATAATTTTAAATTCAGAAAGTATTATAGTTAATTTAATTTCTACACCTTCACATCAAAATGAGTTCAAAATTAAAATCATGTATCCTGAAAAAAATCATGTTTCTTTATCAAATTGGCTGACATTTTATGAAAAGCTTACATACACATGGATTCAACATAATAATGAACAGAAAATTTTTTAAAATGGAAATAATTGTTAGGGAAAAAAAAGACAGGCAGGAATTAAGAGACCCAAAGCTCTGTTTTATATTATTTTAGCTATTTTTCTCATTATGCAGACTTCTATACTTGGGGCTAATATTTGATATTGTTTTACATTTTTTAGCTATTTGCCTCACTAAGCAGACTTCTAAATTCAAGGGGCTAATATTAAATGTTGTTCAAGTCAAAATAATAACTAACAGACTACAAAGTTAAGTGCATGAGGATATCTTACCTCAGGGTCCTTTTCAACATAACAGACATACAAATTAAGATATCAGAAATATAAGCAGTATAATATTAGATTACTAAATGTAGAAACCACTTAAATTTTGAATCATTTTTGGGCTCTATTATAATATTTTGATTATCTTCAAGGCTAAACTTTCTAATCTGTCAAGTAAAAAGGATACTTTTTCTCCTGAGATAATTATATAAAAGGTATTTCTAACTTTCTAACTTCAAATATAGTATGTAAGTAATAAAAGCACTAAAAAGCAAAGCCTGACACATGCAAATTCTGTTATCTAAAATACTTAAAACTATATGATACAAGTTCTAAACTTCAGCATAAGCACATATACAAATTATAAAAATGACATAAACATTTATGAAAAGGTACTTGGAAAAACTATTTCGTGATATATGTGAGAGTTAAACACACACAAACATTGAGAAAGAATGGAAAAATACATCAAAAACAAGATTCATGGTATGGTTTTATTGTACAGGTGTACTATTTTTTGACATTTTAATTCAAATTGCAGATCTCAGCATAATATTACATTAAAAATCATAACTAAATTTATTGAGCACTAATAAGAAGTGACAGCACCAAACCTTGGACCATATCCTAGCTTTGAAGCCCTGATCAAGTCAAATTCTCTCTCTCCCTCTCTCTCTCTTTTAAGAGAGAGAGAGGGAGGGAAAGAAGAAAGAGAATCAACTTTATTTTTTCATCTGGCCTTTGTTTCTCCAACACTTAGTTGTGTATGTGGTGCTGGGGTACAAACCCAGGTCCTTGCACACACCAGGCAAATGTTCCAACCAATGAGCCACAGCTCTAGCCCTCAAATCAAATTCTTAGTTGTGAGTTTTTTCTTTAATATATAAAGGGGGAGAGGGCTGGGGTTAGCCCTAGATTTAATCTCTACCACCATAAAGGAAAAAATACATTATATATAAAATATTGATGTTGACTATGAATTTCTTTAGGTCCCTTTCTATCCTATAATTATTTACAGTTCTCACTATGCATAAACATGCTCTAAAGGTATAAAAATAAATATAAGCCATTAAACTTCAGCATACAGCACATTAGATAATCCTTGCTAATCTGTTATGTACATCTTATTTAGGAAATTAAGAACTCAGCAATATCTATAAATGGTCTAGATTTAGTTATATTTATTTATGCCCCCAAAAAATGGTATTGGAGAGCTACTCTTGCAATGGCAAAAAGAAAAAAACTGTAACACAGATAATAGACTACCTTACAGAATACTTTACTAGACTGACCACTGATGTACAGAAAGCAATGACACATGTTGCTAAGTGTGATAACCAAGTCTCTTCTTTTAGGCTTGATCACAGTGAACAATTATTGACCACCAAATTTGAATAAAGCTTTGAAAGGCTAAACTGTGATGCTGAAAAACACAGATGGGTAAGAAATGAGTTCTACATAGTGGTCACCTCTTGGATGGATGGTGGGAGATGAATGTGGTTCAGGAAGCCGCAATGATTTGCTACCTATTTCTTTAAAATTAAAACTGAAATGTGATATTAAAGGGTGATATTTCTACAAACCTAGGTGGCAGGCACTCACATTTTCTTTAATTAATTATAAAAATATTTTTTTATTTTTTATTTTTTAATTTTTTTTTATTTTGAGCAACCTTACAAGATTTTAACAAAACAATATAAAATGTGTATAAGATGTGTATATATTCTGGACATTGCAACTGTCCCCAGGAGTGCCCACCCCAATTACCCTCCCTTATCCCTCCCTTCCCCTTCCCATTATAACTCTAAAAATAGTATTAAATTGTAAAGCATTACATCTTATCTAAATTTAACTCATGTTTCTAGACCAACTTTCTCATTGTCCAGGGTCTAGTCCCCACCTCCACAGATGAGTGGAGACAATCGACCCTTAGATCTCTGGGTTAAGCTGATTTTACTCATCATGATCTCTTCCA
>PVKS010037800.1:7852-18478 GCA_004027875.1 Aplodontia rufa
GGGGGGGGGGTGACTATTTATTGTGTAAGTCTAATTTTATAGAAAATTGCCGGGACATAGCTAGGAGGAATGTAGCTGCTGGAATCCCACAGAGAAACTTAGAAATGCTTAGTGGGGAGGGACAGTATGCAGGAATAAATGCGCAGATTAATTATGACCCTGGGGTTTACTCACAGGTGGCCGCTGCGAGCTTAAGGGCCTGGAAATCGATCCCTGGGCCAAATGAACTACAAGGCGGCTTGTCGAAAATTATCCAAGGGCCAAATGAACCCTATTCTGAATTTGTGGACCACCTACTTAAAGGTGCTTCGAGGATCTTTGGCGACCCTGAACAAGCCATGCCTTTCATAGTTCAAATGGCTTGTGAAAATGCTAATAAGTGGTGTAAGGAAGCAATTAGGCCATGGAGAAATAAGAGAAGCTTAGACACATTACATAAAGTTGTGTAAAGATATAAATGAGCCTGTAATTATGGGAGAGGTGATTGCAGCAGCCCCAAGAGGAGAATCACCCCTTACACCAATGGGGACAGTTAGAAAAAGAGACTGTTTCCAATGTAGACAGCCAGGTCATGTAAGGAAGAACTGCCCAAACAGAGCCAACAGTGCGGGTAATGGACAGTGCCCGCTAGGGATTTGTAAGAGATGCCATAGTCCTTTGCCGCCTATGGGGGAGTCAAAAAACGGGAGCAGGGGCCCTTCGCCTCGGGGCCCTCAAATGTTCGGGGTGATGGAGGAGCTGGATGGCTCCCAGGCCCGGATGCCTTCCCGCACCAATCCTTTCTACCTGTCTCCGTGCTCACCCGAGCCACCTCGGGCAGCGCTGGAGTGGACCTCAGTTCCACCGCCTGGCTCATATTAACACCAGAAATGGGGTTTCAGGTTCTACCAACAAGAGTAAAGGGACTTCTCCCACAGGACACAGTGGGGTTGGTTATGGGTAGAAGTTCAGTTCTCGTATCAGGATTAAGTGTGATTCCAGGAGTCATTGACCAAGATTATATTGGTGAAATTAAGGTCATGGTCTCCTCTCCTAAGGGCATTTCTGTCATCTCTCCTGGGGACAGGATAGCTCAACTTCTTCTCCCAAGTTATCATGAAACCTTTATAACCATTCCTCAAAATGGAAGGGATAAAGGGTTTGGATCTTCAGGGTGTAGAAATTTTTGCTTTTGGGTTCAAGATTGCAAAAATAGACCTATGCTTAAGCTCTATGTAGAAGGAAAAGAGATGATGGGTCTATTAGACACAGGTGCTGATTGCTCCATCATTCCAGAAAGAACCTGGCCAAAGGCTTGGCCACTACAAAAGTCAGAAAATTCCCTTCGAGGCCTTGGTTTCACTGCTTCCCCACAAAAAAGCCCACGTGTGCTGAAGTGGAGTGATGAGGAAGGTCATCAGGGAACCTTTCAACCATATGTTTTAAGTTCATTGCCAGTAATATTGTGGGGAAGAGATGTCCTTCAAGAAATGGGAGTAATTATGACAAGTCAAGGGTATATCCCAGGAAAAGATTTGGAAAAAGATTTGGAAAAAAAACTTACAAGGCAGTGTAGGGCCTGTTGTAATTAAACAGCGAGGCAAAGAGGAACTAGGTTGTAATTTTGGGTAGGGGCCACTGAAAAAATTAAGCCTATAAAAATTACTTGGAAAAATAATGATCATATCTGGGTTGCTCAGTGGCCCCTTAGTAAAGAAAAACTCGCTGGGGCTCGACAATTGGTTGAAGAACAATTTAGCTTAGGTCATAAAGAACCATCTACATCTCCTTGGAACACCCCTATTTTTGTAATTAAGAAAAAATCGGGTAAATGGAGGTTGTTACAAGATCTTCGAGCTATCAATGTGACCATGGTGATTATGGGCACTACTCAACCCGGTTTACCTAATCCCATGGCTATCCCAAAAGATTATTACATTATAGCCATTGATATCAAGGATTGTTTTTTCTTTATTCCTATCCATCCTGAAGATAGGCCACGTTTTGCCTTTTCAGTTCCATCTATTAATTATGATACACCATACCAGAGATTTCAGTGGAAAGTTTTGCCTCAGGGTATGTCCAATAGTCCCACCTTGTGTCAGATTTTCATAGATAAAAGTACCGCAGGCTGTTTGACAATCATGCTCTACTTTAATTATAATTCATTATTTGGATGATATTTTATTGGCTCATAAAGATATGGACATCTTACATGAAAAATTTCAACAAAACAATCCAGGTGCTAAAAGAGCATGATCTTCATATAGCCTCAGACAAAGTTCAAACTCAATTACCTATTAAATATCTTGAATATAGTATTGGAAGCGAACAAATTCAACCGCAAAAAATTCAATTATGTCATAGTAATTTAAAGACACTCAATGATTTTCAAAAATTGCTAGGAGATATTAACTGGATCCGTTCTTTACCTTTATCTACTTCAGAACTAAAGCCTCTTTTTGATATCCTTCAAGGAACTTCTGATCCTATGTCCCCCCGGTTTCTCACAAAAGAAGGGAAAATAGCCTTAGAAAGGGTGGAGAAGGCTCTGAGTAAAGTCCGTTCCGGTCGTGTGGATCTGAGCCTTCCTGTGCAGCTTGTTATCTCATCCCAGTTCACACCTACGGGGTCCTTTGGCAGCGTGGCCCCTTACTTTGGATTCATTTGTCTGCATCCCCAAAGAAGGTTATCCAGCCTTACCCCAAACTAGTAGCTCAACTCATTTACCGGGAAATAACCGTAACTACTCAAATTTTAGGCAAACATCCAGATTTTATTATTACTTACACCTCACAAGTCTGCTCAATTGGTAGAGCTCCAGGCATTCATCTTGGCTCTTGCTTCATTTGCTTCCAAATCTATCAATATTTACACTGATAGTGCTTATGTAGCTAACAGCATCCCTCCTTTGGAGACTGCAGGTTATATAAGCTCTCGAACTCCTGCTTTGCCATGTTTTCACAAATACAATCCATGCTTTGGGAAAGAAAACATCCTGTATTTGTGGAACATCTTAGGGCACACACAGGATTGCCTGGGCCTTTGAGTTCAGGAAATTCCATTGCTGATGATACCACCAGGCAGTTGTTTGTATTTACAGCAGTGCAACAAGCCTCTAAGTTCCATGAACAGTTCCATGTCAACAGTATGACCCTTAGGATGAAGTTTCACATCACTAGGGAGCAAGCCCGTGACATTGTTAAAAACTGTAATAGATCTGCCCAATTTTTGCCTGCACCCTATCTTGGGATTAATCCCCAAGGACTCTTGCCTAATCATACTTGGCAGATGGATGTTACTCATTATCCGGAATTTGGAAAACTTCGCTACATTCATGTTTCCATCGATATAGCTTCTGGGTTTATGTATGCATCCTTGCACGCTGTTGAAAAAACAAGAGACGCTATACAACATTGTCTCGGAGCCTTTGTTTCTTTGGGTATCCCTAAACAAATAAAAACTGATAATGGGCCCGCATATACTTCTAGTTCTTTTCAATCATTGTGTACTAGGTTTTCTATAGCTCATAAAACTGGTATCCAATACAATCCTCAAGGCCAAGGCATTATTGAACTCTTAAAATCATGTTACACAAACAAAAGGGGGGAGACGGGAATATTTCTCCCCGTGATAGAATAGCCAAGGCTCTCCTTACTTTTAAATTTTTTAACCCTGGATGTCGAAGGCCGATCTGCTGGTGATAGGCATTGGAATCCTAATTTAAAAAAAAAAAAGCCTTCAGTAATGTGGAAGGATGTTCTTGATGGTAAATGGAGGGGCCCTGATCCGGTCCTGTTATGGGGAAGAGGGGCGGTTTGTGTATTTCCGCAGGACAAACAAGAGCCTATTTGGATCCCGGAGCGGCTGACGAGACAAGACTCGCAAATAATAAACTAATGACTATGCACAATATGGTAAGTATGTATTCATTATTCAAGAAAGTGAGGTAATGGATAGACATTCTTAGGGTTTTTCTAAAAGGTGCTTCCTTCACCTGTATCCATCATTTATAAGTCGACTGTGTTGCTGGTAAACTTTATTATCAATACAAACACAGGGCTCCCAGCTATTCCTTTAGTAAAATCTGGCGATATGAACAGCCCTCTTGGGTCTCTGCATTTTACCTTGCATGCAAATTTTAACTCCTCCCTTAATGTGGACTTTTTCAATATCCTCTGCAGACTGATAGGATAAATGCATGCTCTTTTAGAATATGTACGGCCGTTTTATTTTTGAACTTTGAGCTCAACTTATTTTATGCATTTAGAGTTTTTTCCTTTTTGGTTTTTTATTACCGCAGTCTTTGGTATTTGCTTTGGTTTATGTGTACACTTGTAATGTGTTTGTGTTCATGTATATGGTTTGTGTGTACACTTGTCCTGCATGTTTGTGTTCATGTATGTTATGTGTGTCCAACATGGTACCATATTGGCCTGTAGATGAGCGCTCATAAATTACAATTGAAAAAGGAAAAACAAAAAGGATCCAAATGACTTTAATTCACGTGACTTGAGTACATAAGAGGTTCGATCTAAATCATTTAGACATAAGAATAAAGATAAGTGTATTTGTTTCCTAGGTGGTTAACCAACAGAATATTCTATAAACATTGAGTGTTTCATTTCAATACTTCTAGGTTTTTTCTTCAATAGAAAGGAGATGGTTTATATTTATTGAATATCCTGAGGTTTCATGGATAATTTAAGTTAACTATAAAGAATGAGTAGATTTAACATAAATAGGATTAATCTCTGTAAATGTTTGTTAGAGAAAATATCTGATGAATTTGTAAAGTCAATATGTTAAAACATTAATTGTTAAGTTAATTCAAGTAATCTTGATTTAGTTTCTATAAGGTAACATATATTTGGGTTTGTTAAATATGCTTTTTAAGTTAAAAACTAAAAGGATAATTTAAGATTGCTTTGATCTGGCTTTTAACTAAAAGAAAGCAAGGTTGATAGGACTTAAAACTCTTAACAAATGTAATTCTGTGTGCAGAGGGTATAGAAAGTTTGAAGTGATTGAGAATATTTCATACAGATTGCATCAGAATACAAAAATTAAAAGGGTCAAGGCATTGTGGACTTAAAAATATATAGGGGAGAATTGTTGGGGGTCTGGCTTTTACCCCATTTCATTAGCTGCCCCAGAGTCATCTAGTTGCTGTTTGAATAGGTTTTTCAAGAGAGGCTGTTAGTTTGCGCTTTATTAAGTTTGTTAATTTTGATATAAAAAGAAAACTCAGTGAGTTAGAATGTGTTTACATAGAGGTTTTTAAGTTTGTTTTTCAGAGCCTGTGGTAGCTTCCTAGGGAGAAAAAATAAAAGGTATGAATCGGGGAAGAAAACCTGCTTGTCCCACTCGGCGTAATTAGAGAAACTTTGACATCTTAGCTGCGGTTGCTGTAGCAGTGGCGGCCTCTATGACGGCGGCTGCCGAGGCTGCTGCAGCCCTAGCAGTGACTGTGCCGAGGGCAGATCTTGAATGCCTTGTCCAGTTCAACTGCGGAGGCTTTCGCAAAACAAGGAGCTATAGATCAACACCTGTACTCTGGACTATTGACCATGAACCAACAAGTTGATCTACTGCAGGAACAAATGGACATTTTGATGGACATTGGGTCTATGTGTATTTGTAGCCTGCCTGGGCTGAGTAATCTGGCTAAGTCGGGGGAGGAGTGGCCAGTGTCCTTATTATTGTGTGCTTTGTGCTTGGTATTGCAGTAAAAAGGCTTTCAGTCAGGAAAGGGATCGAGCAAGCTTGTGCTACCCTCAGAGTTGATGACCATAAGTCAGCAATGATATGGATGGCTCAGGCTCAAGGGGCTGGGAGTCAGTGATGGGTAAATCCTTTCAATCCCCTTATCAACCTAAGACAGGAAGGGTGCCTTACGCTGCGCCTTATTCCAATGACGGGTAAGAAGGGGAGGTATGAATGGAAACACCTAAGACAGACAATCACCTGTTTGTCTTTCTCCTCTCAAAGAAAATAAAAGAGAGATGTTGGCGACCGACCTCAACATGAGGCCCAGCTGGCTTGTGAAAGATTTGGTGGTAAACAGCTCTGTCCCAGCTGGCTTGTATCTTCCCTAGTAGCAGATTGCCTGACCGCATGACTAAGCTATTTGGCCACTCATTTGTTACAATTGGATAAATGTGTTTGCATTGTACCCCTACTGGTTGTTGTAATGGATAAACAGAGTAGCGACTAGTCAGGGAGAGAAGAAGCAGCAGCAGCAGCAATGGCGGAGAGATCAGCGGTAGAAGATGCAGGTAGTAGCCCCGGCCTCAGAAATAGGGACTCTAGTACAGCAGTAGAAATGGGGACTCTAAATGTGAATAGCCTTGACTCTAAAAAGAATGTTTTAAGGGCCTTGCCTCTAAAAGAGGGAAGGCGGGAAGGGCTTGGAGGTCTTTAGCCACAGTAAAGGGAGAAATAAAGTGCTTAGAGAACCCAAGACCAGTGGGTCTATTTTAATCTGAGTTAACCTTTGAATGAGAGTGGTCCAGTTCCTGCTGGTTGGGAACGGACATGAAGGCACTGGTTTCAGATCAGCACAAAATCCATGCCATATCCCTCCAGTAAACGTTTTTTTTTGGGGGGGGCGGGGATGACGTCTTGCTGTGTTGCTCAGGTTAATCTAATCTCAACTTCTGGGCTCAAGCCATCCCCTTGCCTCAGTCTCCTGAGCAGCTGGAACCACAGGTGCACACCACCACCACACCCAGGTCCTCAGTAATCTGTGGAGCTGTTTTGGCAGCTTGCGAAGACATTGTGGGACTCCTACAAAGCAAATTGTTGGCTTACCGTCTCCAGCCACGAAGGACAAAGCCCAACATTAGGAAACTCTGTGACTTGAAATTCCATTCAGTGTTCTATCCCAAGTTAGCAGAGGTAGGTGGAAATGTAAAAGCAGCCTTTGACAGTAGCCAGGCAGCAGCCACCAAGCTCCACTTTCAGGGCCTCTGTCTCCTTGGAATCTTCCAAACCTTCCAGGTGGGTGTAGCCATCCACAACTAGCTGGAGACTTTGGCATTTTGTGACTGCTGACTTTTGCCATCTCCTGAGCTTTGAACTTAAACCTTCATTGCTCAATCATCATTTATTTCTAGACCCTAGGAGAGAGAAATGGTGTAATTAAAGAGGTTTCAACTCTGATCCAACCTTCATGAGTTTTTTTTTTTTTTTAAGAGCACAGTGAGAGAGAGGAAGAATCTGTTGTTTTTCATGTGGCTTTCATTGCTCTGAGACTTCGTTGTGTACATGGTGCTGGGGTTCAAACTTGTGTACTTGCACGTGCCAGGCATCGCCGTAACTGATGAGCCACCCCATGATTTATGTTTTAATCAGATAAATTGAGTTGTATCCAAAAACATGATACGATAGGAGAGGATCCCATCAAGGGCAAAGCATGGGGACTTTCTAGTATGGGCTGTGTTCCTATGTAAGTAGCTGTCACACGTTAGGGACAGAGCCTGTCTCAACCACTGCTTCGTTCAATCACTGGCATTTTGGAGTCCTGAATATAAGATTTGCTCCCCAATAAGAAAGTACAATTCAGGAACTGGAGCGGTGGCTCAGTTACAGCACTTGCCTAGCATGCGCAAGTATGCAAGTTCAAACCCCAGCACCACGTACACAACGAAGTGTTGGAGCAATGAAAGTCGCATGAAAAACTCAATAAAATTGATTTTTCTCTCTGTGTCCCTTTTCTCTAAAAAAAAAAAATACAGTTCAGTCCAGCTGGAATATTGTAGCCACAGCCATTATCATGGCAAACCAGTTGATATTTTAAGTTCTTTTAATTTTGCCTCTTTTCATGGGGGTTTAATTGTACCTCCTTGTAGTTTTAATTTGCTTTAGAAAATATAGATGTCGGGGCTGGAGTGGTGGCTCAGTGGTTATGGTGCTTGCCTGGCGTGCATGAGTACGTGGGTTCAAACGCCAGCACTACCTATACAACTAAGTGTCAGGGCAATGAAGCATTTTAAATACTTTGGATGATGTCACAAGAAAGAACAAAACAGATTACGGTAACAATTCCAAATACAACAAAACCAAGCGCACGTCACTGTCTTCCCAGCTAAGAAGAATCCGTTATAAAAGGTGAATCCTGCACTGGAGTGCCTAGGCTCTGAAATGTGAGCTGGCATCATGACAAAGCAGGGCTGGGACAACAGGAGCCCTCCCTGTTTGGGTAATGTATTTGGTTCCTTCACACCCGTCCCTGGTGAGCTGTTCTATTCTTTCCTGTCCCAGGTCAAGGTTTTACACACCAACCACAAATCCAGAAGGAATTGTTGCAGATTCTGGAAGGACACAAGCAACCCCTCTTCTTCAGGTTATTCATGGATCTGGGCCCTTTTATTGACCTTCTTAGGTGCCTTTCAACAGACAAGAGGAGCATTTTTAAGAGAGGAGAGGCCATAGTGTCACTACATTGGAGTGACCCCTTCACTGCTGCAGATGAAAAACTCTAAGGAAAAAGAGCTTCTTCAAGAAGTTTAGGCCTCCTATTCCCCCTTTTTTAAGTAATTTATTTTTAAGTTGTAATATGAATTTATGGTGGCCTTATTTTCCTATAATGTCCTTGAGTATTATATAGAATTTTTTTGAGAGAGGGACAGAGTGAGAGAAAGAGAGAATTCTATTTATTTTTTCCATCTGGCCTTTATTTCTCCAACACTTAGTGGTGTATGTGGTGCTGGGGTTTGAAACTGGGACCTTGCTTATGCCAGGCAAGCACTTCCAACTGCTGAGCCACTGCTCCAGCCCTATATAGAATTTTTATAGTGTGTAAAAATTTTTTAGGTGGAACAAAAATTTGTAAAGCTTTATTACTGTAGGTAGGATCATTATCAGTTTTTTGTTGTTTTTTGTTTTTTTTTTCAGGGCTGAGGACCAAACTAGGGGCCTTGCACGTGGTAGGCAAGCGCTCTGCCGCTGAGCTAAATCCCCAACCCCCATTATCAGTTTTTGTTCCTTTAAATTGATTTAGGTTGTTATATTAGAAGTTGTAGTTCCGTGAAGCACTTAAACAATAGTTATAAAGTTTTATAAGGAAAAAATATAATAATAAATTGAAGAGTAAAAATATATTTGAGTAATGAAATGAACCAAAAATATAATTTTTATAATTTAAAACTGTTTGTATTATATCCCGTTTATTAAGATCACAGTAATTTTTATGATAAAAGTCTTTTGAGGTTAACTTTAAATAAATTTAATTTTAGTGTACTTTAAGATGAGAAGGTGAGTTTGAACTCAGATGAGGAAGGGCAGTTAATAAATCTTAGGCAAAATATTTTATTTTTGAAGCTGATCCTAGTTTTGAATTAAATTTCCTATTATTGTTTTATTATTTTATTTTTTTGTATAAATCTGTAGGAGACTATAAACAATTTTAGTTTGGAGAACACTAACTTGGTAAGGTACTTTTTAATAACATTACAATTACACTAATGTTTTTATGTTGACTAAATTTAACCTTTAAAGAAGATTTAGAATCCATAATGTAATGTAATAACCGAAATAATAGTTGTTTGTTTAACCAGAGTTGAATAAACACTAATTTTTACAGGATTAGTTTTATTTTTTAAAAATAGTAAAACCTAGCAGACATCAGAAATTATTTTAATAGATAAAAGCAGGTCACTGTTTTAAGAAGTCCTTATTACTTTAACATATAGAGAATTAGATTTTGGTTTATATCAGTATAGTAATATGTGATCTTATGAAAAACCCCAAATAACTTTAATTGTATCAACCAACTTATTCACACACAAACTTGTAAGATTAACCCTTCATAAACCCTCTGCAACGTTCTGAAACACTCTATAACTTGTGTGCCTTACTATACCAAATACTTTTCTATCCAGAATCGTTTCTTTCCCTTTGATACGCATGCTGTGATATATTTCCATACTTACAGCCTTCCTATCTCTCTCTTTCTTTTTTTTTTTTATTTTTAAAGAGAGAGGGACAGTGAGAGAGAATCGGTTTTTAGTTTTCCACGTGGCCTTCGCTGCTCTGACACTTCATTGTGTATGTGATACTGGGATTTGAACCTGGGTTCTCGCACATGCCAGGCAAGCGCCAGATGCTAAGCCACAGCTCCAGCCTTTGCTGATTCCTTCTTAAATTGACATTCTACTCCTCTTAATAAGATCAAATATGTCATGTTTACACTTTATAGTACTTTTAATTGAAACAGTTGAAACCTTTTTCACTTTTTGTATATTGTAAGAATTTTAACTCTTTTTTTAAAGCCAGGATGTATATTTTTAGTTTTTTCTTTTCTTTTTTTTAAAGAGAAAGCAATTTTTTTTTTTAGTTTTTCATGTGACTTTCATTCCTCTGACACTTTGTTGTGTACGTGGTGCTGGGGTTTGAACTCGTGTACTTGCTCAAACAAGGCAAGCGGCATAAACACTGAGCCACCGCTCCAGCCCCAGAATTTTAACTCTTAATAACCTCATTTTTTTATTCGTTAAAGATGGTCTTACAATTAGAAGGGAATCATTGTCATACAATCAAGAACAAATGTATAATGGTAGAGCAAGCCAAAGTTGATGCCATTCTATGATTTCCCCCCTTAGTTCCCCATGGTTCCATGTTCCCCCCTACTTAACCCCCTGGTAA
>PVKS010037801.1:0-18370 GCA_004027875.1 Aplodontia rufa
CCCACCCTACCCAGCCCCATCTCCACTGCACACCCACCCTACCCTCTCCCCACCTCCACGGCACACCCAGGAATGCTCCTTTAGCCACCTGTGCTTCTCAACAGCACCCAGAGCCTGTCAAACTCAGTCCCAGCCTCCAACAGCTTGAACTTCCCTCAGGGAATAAGCATCACTCTCGCCCTGGCCTGCAAAGCCCCACATGATTTGCTCACCCCCAGATCTCCCTGGCCTCGTTTCCTCTCACCCCGTTTACTCCACTACAGTTGCAGTGTCTCTTAGCAGAGCCTGAAACACGCCAGGCACATTCACATTCATACCCAGGACATTTGCACTTGCAGTTCCTCAACATAGCCTGCCCATTGCCCAAATCCTTCCACTACAGTGTTGCTCTGCCAGGCTCAGTGGTGCACACCTGTAATCCCAGCAGCTGGGGAGTCTGAGGCAGGAGGATTGCAAATTCAATGCCAGCCTCAGCAACTTAGTGAGGCTCTGAGTAACTTTTCGAGACCATGTCTCAAAATAAAAAAAAAAAATTTAAATGGGCTAGAGAACCATAACTTTGAAGCTGCGGGGAGAAGGGAAAGAGGCAGGGAAGGAAGGGAGGCATTAGGAGGGTTATCAGTGCATCTAGGAATCCTCAAATCCCATGAGAAGCCCAACTATACACAGGCAGGCAGAAAACCTCAGAAAATTCAAAAATTAATACACATATGTATGCCTATTTCTACCTATAATATGGGGTAAAGCAGAGGAGACATGGGAGCAGGGAGTGGTCAAAGGGTGCAGATCTTGGACTAGGACCGGCCTTAGCTTACTTTGTCAATATCTGCGTATGCATGAATATGTAATGATTCCCTCCAATACGTAAGACTATGTGGAGCGAATAAAGAAATAAATTTTTAACAAATGGACTGGGGATGTGGCTCAGTGGTTAGGCACCCCTCAGTTCAATCCCTCGTACCAAAAAAAAAAAAAAAATAGTTCTGCTGTGCAAGCCCTTTCCTGGCCATCCGCTAGAATTGCAACCCTATCTCCAACGCATTCCACGCTTTCTTTGCTTCGCTTCTCCTCAGACGTTACCACTTTCTCATCTGTCATTTCACTTAATTAATGTGTGTATTTTTTAATCTCCCTTATGAGAATGCAAGATCCACAAATGTGGGCATCTTTTGTGTCCTGTTCACTGTTGTGTCTCCAGCATGTGGAGCAGTAGCTAACATACAATAAACATTCAATAAGTATTTATTCAATGAGTGAGGGAGAGGGCTTTCTACAGGAGAAGGGCAGAGACACTGGCACAACGACAGGAAACAATCCATATTCTTTCTTTTCTTTTTTTTTCTTTTTTAGAGAGAGAGGGACAAAGAGAGACAATCAATTTTATTTGTTTTCCACGTGGCCTTCCTTGCTCGAGCACTTGGTTGTATACATGGTACTGGGGTTCAAACTCGTATCCTCACACATGCCAGGCAAGCACCATAACAGGTGAGCCACCACTCTAGTCCCCATATTCTTTTGATGAAATAGAACAAACATTTTAAGTATGGATTTTCTGAACTTAGAAGAAAATAAATCTTAGAGAAAAAAATCACAGTGATAGATTTATATAATGAACAAGCTATGCTTTTTCTGCCATTCGTAATCCATTTTATTTAAATGTTTTATAAATAGTTTTCAAAGCTCCATGAGTTTTGAAGTGCTTTGATATGTTTGTGATTTTGGACATTGCAAATTGTTATAGAATCATTCTCAAAAAATTTCACCTTATCAGCATGCTTAGAAATTAAGCTAGCTTAATGTCCAAAGTGTTCTGAAATTGCACCTTAAGATATTTGGATCTAAAATGGGGGTGGTTATTTGGAAAGAGTTGTGAAAGTCAAATGTCTTTTTGAAATTTAAGGAATTTGTTATCTTGGTAAAGAAGAAGAGGAAATTCATCAAGCATTTCAAGTCACATAGGAAGCCACGTTTCCAAATGTTTTGGGAAACAGATTGGAAATCTTCACAGCCTTGCTCTTAGTGGTCAAAGCTTGACAATGTGTCTGTGCATAGGAGAACTGGTAGGAAGGCTTTCGAAATGGAATATTAAAATGCAGTGAAAATATACTCAGCAAAGAAGGGAAGTTGTAGAGTTTTCTATCAAAAAAATAAAGCTATCGCCGTGACTTTCCCCTTTTGCTGTATCTACAAAGCACTAATTAAAAAATAAAGCTATCGCCGTGACTTTCCCCTTTTGCTTTATCTACAAAGCACTAGTTAAAAAGAACTGCAAGCAAACAGAAGGGAACCAGTAGAGCAGAGGAGGGCAAACCGGAGGAAGGAGGAGGGGAGAAAGCAGGTGCAAAGCACTGGACTGCAGCAAATTATACTCCACGTCTCTACGATTATGTCAAAATGAATCCCAGTATTATGTATAAATATAATGCACTACAAAAAATGAAACTAAGAAAATGGCTTCAATGGTTTCAGCATCCGATGGTTTGAGATATTAACATGAATTAAATCTCTTCCTAACTTTTGAGGGATTGAAGACATAGTAAAGGAGTCAGAAATGTGAACAAATATGCTTCAGGAAAAGCACAAAGTCCGGGAGATGCACAGTGGAGGAACAGCTAAGTCTATGAGGTCGCCTTCCCAGGAGGTGGCGGGGACAGTTCCTGAGGGACTCGAAGAATAGGGGTCTAGATCCATCAGGCAGTGGAAACGGGTGGCAGTGCAAGCCTTCTTCATGGTTGCTGCTAGGAGAGGGGAGCTCACATTGTGAGATTTGAAGTAAAACAAGATACAAACACGTAAATAGGAGAGACTGCACAATCCATTTTGGTCCAACTCCTAGCAAAGAACTGATGTTTCTTCAAGTTTATTCTCACAGGACAAAAGTCCTTTCTTTTTCATTGTTGAATCAGATAACCCTTAATTTGTTTCAGTTTAATCTCCAAAGAGGTTAAATTCTATAGAAACCTATTTTGGAGCCAGGTATGGTGGTGCACGCCTGTAATCCCAGCAGCTCAAGAGGCTGAGGCAGGAGGATGGCAAGTTAGAGGCCAGCCTCAGCAACTTAGAGGGATCCTCAGCAACTTAGCAAGATTCTCTCAAAAGAAAAAATACAAAGGGCTGGGGATGATGTCACTCCATGGTTGCGTGCTGCTGGGTTCAACCCCTGTACAAAAAAAAAAAGCTATTTAGGTGGAAATCAATGGTTTCAAAAATAATTAAACAGAAGCTGTTGTTCTGGAAGGATCTGGAAGATTGCATTGCCTTGGTTTGATTAGGACTTAAATTATCTTCAAGAAGAAAGAAGGATAAGAGAGAGGTCGCCAGGAACTGGTTTAGAGGTCTGTTTCTCTTTCACAGATTCACAGCCCTGATTACTTGCATTCATTCTAGGGGAAAAGTCGGTTTCTGAAACCGCTTTGGCCGTGATGTGGCTTGTCTCATCTACAGATGGCAGAGCAATCACACATTGAATAAGGGTACAAATGACACGGAAGACTGGACTACAGCTGTGCTTCCAGCCCAGTGGGAGGGGCAGGCACCAGCTTCATCCTGCCACCTGAAACAAGCCCGGAAAGAGAAAATGCGAAATAATGCTTCTCTAAAACCTAGGCACAGGGCAAGGAGGGACAATGGTAACTGAGAGTGGAAACAAAGAAGATAAACCCTAGCACTGGCCCAAATTTCCACCTTGAGTTTACAGACAAGGCTTTAAAGAGTAAGATGCAGTGTCTCAGTGGTCACGGCGCTTGCCTGGCATGCAGAGGTGCGCGGGTTTGAACCCCAGCACCGCACACACAACGACGTGTTGGAGCAACAAAAGCCACGTGAAAAACTAAACAAATGATTCATTCTCTCTCTCTCTCTCTCTCTCTCTCACTGTCCCTCTTTCTTTAAATATAAAAAAGTAAGATGCAAAAAAATAAATAAAAATCCCAGTAACTTAACTAAAATAAGGTGGCTCAAAAATGTAAGAATACAGAAGCATCTAGCACCAACAAGATGAAATTCACAGTTCATAACATCTAGGGAAAATACCAAACATGCAAAAGAGGAAAAAACTAACCCTTACGAGGAAAAATAACCATACAGAACCTCGCCAGAACTGACACACGTTAGAGTCATCAAATAGGGACTGAGCCCAGGGACACCTCATCACTGAGCCACGTCTCCAGCCCTTTTTATGTTTTATTTCAAGACAGGGTCTCACTAATTTGCTTAGACCTTGCTAAGTTGCTGAGGCTGGTTTTGAACTTGTGATTCTCCTGCCTCACAGCCTCTTGAGTTGCTGGGATTGCAGGCGTGAGCCACCACACCCAGCTCAAATAAGGACTTTACTACTATGGCTATTGTATCTTAAAGCCATACGCTCATAAAAAGGATAATTTCTGAGATGAAAAGGATGGAATTAATGGCAGGCTAGCTTTTACATAAATAAATATTAGTAAACATGAAGGCATAGCAGCAGAAATTATCAAAAACAAGCAATATAGAAACGAGTCAGTTTTTAAAAACTGAGTACCAGCGAGTCATAGGAAGATTTTCCAGGAGTCCCTGAAACAGGATATAGGGAAGCAATGGGAAAAAGAAATTGTAAAAATAAAGTCCCAAAATTTTGCTAATATGATTAAAACTCTAAACTCACAATTTCAAGAAAAAGCACTAAAACAAATAACAAGAGACATGAAAAGAAAAATGCCAAATCACATCGTTATCAACTTGCTCAAAACCAGTGACGAGGAGAGAAATCCTACGAGCTGAGAGAGGAAAACGACTCCGTACACGTGGAGGAATGAAGGTGAAGATGACCACAGATTATCTGCTGGAAAAATGCCACCAAGACAGTGGTGGAACGAGATTTTCAAAGCCCTGAAAGAGCAGTCGATTTGGAATTCTGAACTTTGTGTAAATGTATTTTGAAAAGAAGAGCAAAGATGTTTGAATATACAATCATGGAAATAATTCTTCACCAGCTGACAGGTGCAACAGTAAATGTTAAAGAAAGCCTTTTGAGCAGAAGAAAAATGGTATAAGGTTTTTACGGTTTGGATGAAAGGTGTCCGCCAAAAACTCAGCGTGTGAGACAATGCAAAAACAGCCAAGGTGAAATGATTGGGTTCTGAGAGCCTTAACCCAACCAGAGAGGTGGTCCCCTTACAGGGATTCACTGGCAACTGCAGGCTGGTAGGTGTGGCTGGAGGAGGTGGTCACTGGGGGCTGCCTTGGGGTTATATTTTGTGTCTGGCATGGAGTTTCTCTGCTCCTTGGAGCTTTAGCTTCCCCCCTGATGTTCTCCCTCCTCTCCAGCTCCCAGGGATAGAGCCAGCCTTCCATGAACTAAGGCCTCTGAAATCGTGAGCCCGCAAAACCATTCTCGTCAGGACTTTAAGTTTCAGCAACAGAAAAGTTAACTACAATCAAGGTGAAACGTGGAGGTACCTGAGGAATGAAGAACACCATACATGGCAACTGTATCAATAAACATGGAAGACTTTCTTTATTTCCTGATTAAAAATAGTTGTTTAAGCATAAGCACCATGGAAACATTAAAATACACATAAAAGAAAAGTGTGGCAAAAGTAGCCCCAAGTTCAGAGGAGGAAAAACGGAAGGACGTCACTGCAAGGTTGTGCTACACTTGAAGTGCACTACAGTAAGTTAAAAGGGCAGGCTAGGGCACGGAGCAGGGGCTCAGCGGTGGCTCAGCACTTGCCCAGCATGCACAGTTACGCGAGTTCAAACCCCAGCACCACATACACAACTACGTCACAGCAACGAAAGCCACACGAAAAACTAAATAGAAATTGATTCTGTCTCTAAAAATACAAAAACCAATAAATAAAAGGGCAGGCTAGAACCTAGTGAGCAAATAACAACATAACATGAGAAGGTCAGAGACATAAAGCCGACCTCAGAGACGAAGCTAGCTCATGAAAAAATGTTCAGTTACCTCAGAAGAAGCAAAGTACAACTAGGGAAGGGGGAACAAGGAGATATGGTATAAACAGAAACAAATAGCAAGGTGATAGTTTAATCAAGTCAATAGTTACATTAAATTTTAAATGCCTAACATCCCAGTTCAAATGCGGACACGCCAGGTGTGGTGGCACATGCCTGTAATTCCAGCAGCTTGGGAGGCTGAAGCAGGAGGACTGGAAGTTTGAGGCCAGCCTCAGTAACTTAGCAAGGTCCTGTCTATAAATAAAATATATAAAAATAAAAAGGGCTGGAGCAGGAGGATCACAAGTTTGAGGCCAGCTTCAGCAATTCAGTGAGGCTCTAAGCATTTAGCAAGAATCTATCTCAAAATTAAAAATTAAAAGAAGAGCTGGAGATGTTGCTAAATGGTTAAGCACCGCTGGGTTCAATCCCTGATACCAAAAATAAATAAATAAGGAACAAACAAATATATTAAGTAAAATGCAGACGTTACCAAATTTAACCTAAACTTAAAATACAAACGTACATTATCTACAAAGATATAATTACATTAAATTTTCACATAAAGACATCAATTTTACCAAAATTAAAAGACAGAAAAGATGATCCATGCTTACCCTTATCAAAAGAAATTTATGGTGACTTTTTAATATCAGAAAGCAAATTTTAGAGACAAAAGTAAGTATGACAGAAGTCAAGTCATCATTAGGGAAAACAAAAGTCATTTCAGTGAAAGGATCTAGCAATCCTAGAGGCTTAGGCACTTAGTAACAGAAGCAAACAGTGGCCTAACTAGGAGAAACCATCAATCCATGAATATCGTCACACACTTTAACATCTCCTAACAATCAACAGGATACGTGGGAACATCAGTGAGGATACAAAACATCCGAACAACACTGCAAACCAACATGATCTAAATGGAACTTATACTGATAGACTACGTCACTCAGCATCAAGTGAAGTATGGATCAAAATCCTCCTTTTTTTTTTCTTTTCGGAAAGTGAGTATTCGATTGTTCCAACACAGGACACCAGAAGAAAAAAAACCTTTCCTTTATATACTGAATTGTTTTTGCAATTGCATGATATATAAAACTCAAAATCTACCATCCATTTAGATGTAAAATTTAAAATTGTCCAACTTCTAGAATAAAACAGAGAAGATCTTTGTGATCCTGGAAACAAAATTTTCTCATATAGGGCATCAAGAACTATTTTATTAAAGAATCAAAAGAGAAACTGAACTTCATGAAAATTAAAAGTTTTTGCTCCTGAAAGGAGAAAAGGAGTGATAATATGCACCAGGGGTTGGGAGGAAATACTTGTAAATTACGTATAAGATTAAGAACATGACTTTGAAATATGTTAAGAAAAAATTCTTGAAACTCAGAGAAAAAACAAAAATCCACTTTAAAACCTAGGCTAAGAGTTTCAGACATTCACAAAGGAAAAATATATGGATGGCAAATGCACACACGAAAAGACACCAGTATCATTAGTCATTAGAGAAATGTGGGTCAAAATCGTAATTGACCACTGGGGACCTAGTAAACAGGAAACATCTAAAAGAATGACCACACTAAGTGTCGAGGAGAACAGGAGGAATCAGAACTCACGCTTATGGTCAGAATGCAAAAGGGGACAACCACTTTGGAAATCAGCGTGGTGCTGTTTTAAAAAGCTAAGCATACTTTTGTGATCCATCCGTCCCTCTCCTCCTAAGGTTTTCCAAAGTGAAAAGAACATTTATGTTCATGCAAAGTCTTATGGGTGGATGGTTTTAGAGGATTTTATTTACAAAACTGGAAACAAACCAAAGGTACATCAGCATATAAATGCATAAGCCAACTGTGAAATTTCTGTATAATAGAATGCTTCTTAATTAAAAACAACACTATAAATATACACTACAATGTGGATGAATTTAAAAATAATTAAGCAGACTAGAAAAAGGTGTACAATGTATGCATATTTTCATTATATAAAGTTCTAAAAAGTTCACACGATAGGGACAGAAAAGGACCAGTAAATTCTGGGGATGGGGCCCCAGGGATGGCACAGGAACAGCCACGAAAGGCGGAAGGAAGGTTTGTGGGTACGGATGTGCGCATGTTGAGTGTGGTTGAAATGTGCACCTCATTGAAACCGTGTTCAAATGCTGACACTTCCTGGCTGTGGGACTTTGTCCAAACTTCATTGCACTGCGCAGAACAGAAACGTTTTGGCCAAGCAACTGAAAAAGTCAGCCAATCCTGGCTTCCCACACAGGCAGGGGCTCCTGCTTCTCCCCCTCCTGGCTCTGCTGGATGCAAGGTGCGCCCTGCCCATCCTCCGGCCTCCCTTCCCTAAGTCAGAGACCTACTCCTCCATTGCTTGAAAGATGCCTTCTGATTGGACCAGCGTAGATCACGTGCTTTCCCCGGGAACCAATCTCTTGTGGATATGGAAATGTGAGCCTCCCAGGAGTTACAACTGCTTCCCACACAGGCTCCATTCATGAAGTTGAAGCGGAATTCCACCCACAGTGTGCAGGCCGGGTCCATCTCCTCTCCCACCCTAGCGCTATCTCTAGGAAGGAATTTGGCTTACGGAAAGGTGCTGTCATCTGAATATTCATGTCCCTCGCCCTGCACAAACTCTTACCTTGAGATCCCAAGGTGATGGTGTCCCAAGGTGATGATAATAGAACCTGGGGCCTTTTGCAGGGAATTAGATGATGGTGACCTTCATGACCTGGCTGAGTGTCCTTGTAAAAGAGACCACAGGTTTCTCCACCACGTGACGATGCTGTGAGAACACATTATAAGCCCTCAGTACACGCTGAATTTTCCAGACTCCCAGAAATGAATGTCTGTTGTATTTATTTATTTATTTAGGTATTGCAAATTGAACCCAGGGGTGTTTAACCACAGAGTGTTTCTCCAGTCCTTTTTATTTTGAGACAGGGTCTCACTGAGTTGCTTAGTACCTTGCTAAACTGTTGAGGCTGACCTTGAATTTATGATCCTCCTTCCTCAGCCTCCTGAGTCACTAGGATTACAGGTTTGTGCCACCACGCCCAGAAATGTCTGTTGTTTTTAAACTACCCAGTTCAGGCCATTTTATTGTACATCCCAAACAGACTAAGACAGGGGCCAATGCAAAAACCCCATAAGAACATCAAACCCAGTTTTCAGCACAGAATATTCAAGAAATGACACTTTCAAATTTATGGATTGGAAAGAGGCTGATGGAAATATATAATTATGGGCCAAAAAATAAATAATAACAAAGGGCAAAGAAACAGAGTTTTTCCCTGTTTTCTCCAATTTTTCATCAGGAGATTAGATCAGAACAAACCATAAATACTGTTCAAACAAAATGCACAAGACTACAGCCTCTAAAAACATCAAGGAAACAGGTTGGGGGATCTGATGGTGGCCTTCTGTTCTTTTGCAGGAAGGTGACAATCACTTCACCTAGTCAGAGCATCCAAATTCTTCTTTTCTTTTCAAATAGTATAATTTTCAAGTTTGAGTCCATGAATCCCCCTGAACCCAGGGACAGCCACATTGTTCAGGTCTGATCAATGAAAGAACACACATCTCCTTTCCCCGAACCAACTGGCTGTGGAGAGACACATGAGCCAGGTAAAACCAAAAAGAGGAAACCAAAAACCTTTGCTTGATTTAATGAAAATAAAATGTCCTTCCTCATAGTGGCACTGTATTGATAATTTGTCACCCTGGAGTTGCTGATGATCACCGTTAGTCCTAATTAGGGAGGTTTTGTTTGACTGAGAAGACAAAGCTCTAGGAATGAGATTTTCTGATGGCCACGCCTGGATCCTGCCATACCTGAATCCCATGGTACCCCTCAGTTTTCTAAGTTAAATGACCCAATAATTTCCTGTTCTGCTTAAGTCAGGCTGACCTGATCAGGAAAAAAGAATCACATGAATCCCTCGGCATCCACAACAGCCAGTTCGGTCAGAGACCCTGACAAGGTTTCAGGTCACAGTGGAGAATGGGCAAGAAATCCACTTTCTGAGGATGAAGCTTCAGATTTCTTTCTCTTAGATTGCCTACTCCCTGCCCGTGTGACTTCAAGCAGCCCCGTGGTCTTGCTGTCAAGTTATTTGGACTTTGTTAGTGTTCAATTTACAGCTGTATCAACGTGGAATTTGGAATCAGTGTGATAAGCTGATCCTATTTGCTAGGACGCCAGAGCCTTGCCCGGTTCAATCATTCTCCCTGGAGGACAGCAGGGAGTGAGGGTAGAGGAGGCGCAGAGGTTTTGTGGACAGTGCCCTGAGACACAGGTGTGTTCCCTTCCTAGCCCCGCTCGACCTTGAACAAACATCTTCAGTCCACGCCTCAGCTTCTCACTGCCACACGGGCACTGTGAAGTCTGGCCCACCTTCCCAAGACGTGAACGGAAGTAGCAGTGGAGCCAGAAGCGGTAAAAACACTGGTGAGGTCTTGACCTGCAAGAGGTGCCTGTGTGGGTGCAGAGGAGGGGTGGGAAGGGGCCAGGCACCTCGGACTCCCTTCCCTGGGGCCGCCCGTGAGGTCCTGATCTGTCACTGGGGCTTCTCCTTCCTGCCATCAGGCGCAGTCAAGGAGAGATGGGCGCCAAGAGGCCTGGGTGCAGAGCCGCTCCCGCCACTGCTCTGTGTGATTGTGGGCAGGTGGATCGAGGACCCAGCTGTGGGACAGCGGGTCCCACCTTTTCCTGGGTTCCAAGCAGGGGCTTCGGGTGGGGAATGTCCATTACACTGTTGCCCCAGCTTGCCTTTCCTAAGCCTTCCGCATCCTGGGCGGCCCAGGTCAGTTAAGAACCCAGACTTCAGATTGATCCTCTCCTCCCACTTGCTCGCGAATGACCCGGGGCAAGGGACTTAAGTGTTCTCGGTTTCCTCTTCTGTACAATGGGATGATCACACCTACTTCAGAGCTGCCCTGTGGATTTCCTCAGGACAGATAAAGCAGCGTTTAACAGCTACTTGGTATTAAGGATTTACTTGGGGGCTGTCATTACAAACATTGCCTTAATGATCTCGTTTAATGCTTTTGCAACCCTCTGATTTTACAAAGAAGGGAATTAAGGCTCAGCAAGACTAATTAACTTGCCCAAGGTCACACAGCCAGTGAACTGTAAGGCCAGAACTTGAATCAGGTTTACCTGGCTCTTTTTCCTGGGTGGTTCTCACAATGTTGCTGTACACTCTCCCTCAACATTAAGAATTTTTTTTTTTTGTACCAAGGATTGAATCCAGGGGTGCTTAACCACTGAACAACATCCCCAGCTCTTTTTATATTTTATTTTAAGACAGGGTTTTGCTAAATTGCTTAGGGCCTTGCTAAGTTGCTGAGGCTGGCCTCAAACTTGCCATCCTCCTGCCTCAGCCTCCCAAGCTGCTGTACATCAGGGATTCTTGACTCTTAGCACTCCCTTTTTCTTATGTTAAAGAGAGAGGGACAGTGAGAGACAGAGAGAGAGAATATCAATTTTATTTAGTTTTTCATGTGGCTTTTGTTGCTCAGACACTTCGTTGTGTACGTGGTGCTGGGGTTCAAACCCGTGTCCTTGCACATGTGAGGCAAACACCGAAACCGCTGAGCCACTACTCCAGCCCCAACACTTAGCAGTCTTGATATGTGAAGCCAGATAACTGCTGGCTGCGGGAGGCCGTCCTTGCATCTAACATTCATTACAGTAGCTTTCCCCCACCCCAACTGTGACAACCAGAATGTCTCCAGACATTGATGAACATGTTCGGGGGGCAAAATTGTCCCTCTGTTGACAAACACTGAGCACAATACTCCATTTCAGCTCTAATACCACATTTCTACTTCTATTGGAACTGTGACCAGAGAACAGAGAGGTTGATGATGCTGGTCATCCCAGGAAACAGACCAAACCTAGTGGAAACCTTCCCGGGGCTTCTCCTACTCATCATCACAGGGTAGCAGGTAGTTCAACTGGTACTTTATGCAAATATAAGAAAGGTCACAGTCTCAGCAGAAAATTACTGCACTATATCTTTTTAATATCTTTGAAATTAGGATGTGTCTTATAACAGATGCTGCGTCGGATTTGGATTGGCAGCATCTTAACTTTTTTCATTGCTTATAAAACGATGATGTGGCTCGCAACGATCCACGGCCTGCAAAGCCCCACATCCTCACCCTGCCCTCTCCAAGGTGTAAGTTAGAAAAATTCACCATCTCAGCAGAGGCAGCCCGGAGATCGCAGGTCGGCCAGCGGACAGCGCATGGCGAGGAATGGTTTCATTTTATTTCCCTCAAACCCCAAATAGATTTTTTAAAACAAACTAGGAATGCCAAGCAGTGACCTGCAGCTAATCACACGGGTGTGCCCACACAGTGGGGGACGAACGCTCCCTCTACAGCAGACAAACGCAGAAAAACACCTACTAACAGTGCTCCCCAAAGAAGAATGGCCTGGTGTGAAACCGGGAAGAGAGAGCCAGGCGTCTGTTTCTGCCTCAGTAAAACACAGCCTTCCTTAAATTTTATGTGATTACTTGTGAAGCCAGAGTTTCTCTGTTTTTGCTTCTCTGATCGCTGTGTGTGCCTTAATGTGCTTTAAATGTATAATAAAAATATAATGAAAAACATACATTTATTCAATGTGGCTGCTATGACATCTGCTATAAAGCCCGAATCCTATAAAGTTGGATTTTATGGCATTTCTTAAAGCCATTCCTTCTACTTATAGCTGCCCTACGATATTGGTCAGAATTTAGTGTTTCTCTCTTCTGTCTCCATCTTTCAAGAAAATTATGTTTGAAGTTGAAGTTCCTATCCCTGCCTCTTCCTTTTCCCTAGCTCCTGCACATACTCTGATTTCTCTCTTCTTCCGTCCCTCTCTCTCTTATTCTACCACAAAAACATTCATGTAAGGTGTGGCTTGTCAGAAAATCCACTTGGAAATACAATGACTAGATTCCTCTGGCCCCATACAATCTTTCATATTAATACATTAAATGTGGCATCAGACTGGAGGCAGTACACTACAGGCTGGGGCCAAATCTGGCCCTCCCCTTGTGGTTTTATAAATAAAGTTTTATTGGAACACAGTCACACTCATTTGATTAGGCACTGGCGATAGCTGCTTGCATGCTGAAAAGGCCAAGTCAGTAGTTTTAACAAATTTCATGGCCCATAAAGTCTAAAGCATTTACTATATGGGCCTTTACAGGAAAGTCGGGTCAACCCCTTGGTCTCAGTCAGATTTCCAGGACTGGAGGTCTTGGGTTCACATCCCAGTTTTGGGGACACCGTGTGCCACACTCCTCCCTGGGATGGGCTTTCCTGCCTGGGAATGTCCATCCACGGTTGGATTCTTTAGGCTGAGGTCTTTGCACTGCCTCAGTTTCCCTAGAAGGCCCCAACTCTGTCGCAACTGGTTGAGAGACGCCCCTGAGTTGTCACGGTCTAGCTCTTGCAGCTTTCTTGACATGCGTGTTCTGGAAGCCAAGGCTAAGCCCTGGACGCAGGTATGACCATGGCAAGAGGAAGTCAGACCAGAGAGCAAGGGAACGGTAAAGAAGCGGGGAGGCGAGGACACGGAGGACACGCAGGTGCAACACCGTCGAGAACACAGTACCCACAGGAGGGAGCAAGAGCACCAGGGCTGGGGAGGACTCGATTTTATGTAGAAATTGAAATACGCTCGTTAAAACCAACACGGGCCTGTTAGCAAACAGTCGCCCTAACCGAGACAAGTGCAAGCGTCTGCGTTCGGAAGAGAGCGCGTTTATTCTCCTGATGGAGCTGCTGCGGGTATCCCAACGACACCGGCTCTCCGCCTGCAAGGTGCTGATGGTACTGGGCTGCAATCAAGCTGCTGCAGTTTCTCTGTCCTAGAAGGAGATGGTCCCCTTGCCTTCACTTCAGACTTATCCTCTCCCTCACCTGGACCACGGAGCACAGCTGTCCTTCTAAGGACACAGCAAGTTTTCAGTATTTTTATTCTCCCTCATGTGAACGTGACTGACATAAGTTAGACGACTGTGCATTCTGCAACACACTGAGAGACAGGATATTTTAAACTTGGAGCCATTTCGAATTTGCTCATTTTGGTGTCGTATTTTCAACACTCATTCAATCCAGTTCTTGAACATGCACTGTGTCATTTGTTAAAGGCAGGACTGAGATGCTAAGAAATTAATAAGCTATAATTTCTGCCTTCAAGAAATTAGAAGTCTATCTATTTCTATTGCAGCAAGGATTCATTCATTTGGGTCGCCCAAGCAGCCTTCCCACCCCTGTAGTGGACCCTGGTCTCTTTGGAAGGAATCTCTCTCTCCTCAGGATGTCCCCATCCCTGGTTCAGTACTGAAGCATGTGACCCAAGCTGGCCAATCAGCTCTCTGAATCATCTAAGCTGCTGTGATTGGCTCAGTGATAACCACATGATCTTGTTGGTCCCTTCAGAATGACTCCAAGACTTAGGAGGAACCGTTCAGTGAGAGCTGCTTTCTCCTTCCTTTGTTGAACTTACTCTGGGAATGATGGAAGCTGGAGGTCTTGCAGCCTCTTACTCCCAAGAGAAGAGATGCTCTCTGACAATGTAGTCAAAACAGAGTTCACAGAGCTGAAGGACAAAGGGATTGGAAATGTGATGGCACTGTTTGTCACACTGGAGGAAATAGTTCTGTCTCCCCAGACATTTTGGTGATGGGGCCCAATCATTTCCCATTTACCAATTGAGATTAGATTTTCTGAAATACAGAAAGAGGTTGAACCAACTCAAAGTGAAATAAGATGATGTTTATTGGTGAAACATTTCAGGTGTCTACCAACCCCATGAGACAATAATGGAATATAACCACTAAGGGATTAAACATGTCTTTAGGATGCAATAAAAGAAATGTGGAGTCAGGATCCAGAGCTGTGGTTCTTGACATGTGTCGTGGCTGGCCAAACACCCATCTAGAACATTTTCCAATTCTGGGTACTTTGCTAGACAAATTGAGAGCCAGATGAGGGAATTTCTGAAAGTCCTATCGTAAGAATGATTGAAATACTTGGGTGTTTATGTCAGAGAGGTGTAAAAGGAGAAAAGGCATAATTTTATAGTTATTTGCATGATTTTTAATGTTTTAGATGGTTTGAACATCTTAAGGACCATCAAATAAATAGTGCCCTTTCCAAATGTCTTTCAAGACAGACTTTGGCTTTTGATTTTGGCTAAAGGATTTAAAATCGGACAATTGGCTTTGCTGGTGCAGGAAAAGGAGCCTTGAAGTTGAATTCATCCACGCTCTTTGAAAGCTAATTCTGTTACAACCCATTCTGGAGTACTGGAGGCTGTTCACTCACTCAGTGCTGCCTGGACTCATTTGTCACCAATGGTAACGGTGCTGAAGGAGCTTGCGTGCCACGCAGTCAGACTCCTTCACAAACTGATACTTGAAGGAGGAGGCACTGCTGGCCCATTCAGGGCAATCCCAGTCGGGCCCACAGCTCAACATTTGGGGACATATTTAACGAACATTTTTGGAGTGCCTAAGGATCGTAGGACATCATCCTGGTATACTGAAGGTGTTGGGTGAATAATGCAGCAAGAAGCAATTTATGCCCCTGAAGAACTTAGCCAGTCAGTGTGAGTGATGTTACATACATAAGGCAAGGGTTTGCCTGTGAAAGCATCTAAGCAACATTAATGCCTCAGTTCCTTCTGTTGTGATCTAGACACTGCTAATTGTTATGGCTTGAGTATGAGATGGCCGGCCCCCAACAGCTCCTGTGTTGATACAGGAATATTCAGAGGTGAAATGATTAGATTGTGAGAGCTGTAACCTAAGCAGGCCATCCTAGTGTGAATGGAATGACTAGGTGGTGACTGAAGGCAGGTGGCGCATGGCTGGAGGAGGAGGGTCACTGGGGGTGGGTTCTGGAAGAGCGCATCTTCCCTATGGCTCCTTCTCACTCTGCTTCCAGGCTCCCATGAGTGGAGCAGTACTCCTTCTCCATGCCCTTCCGCCATATTGTTCTGCCTCACCTTGGGCCTGGAGCAACGGACTAAATTCTGGAACCAACAGCAGAATAAACTTCTTTCTTCTAAGTTGTTCTTGTGCAGGTATTTTGGTCACAGTGATGCAGGTGAAAAAAATAAAAGAGATAGAAACGTCTAGTCCACTCCAGAGCATGCTCAGCTTGAAGTGTGAGTAGGAGAATGCGGTGAATTGTCTGACGAGAAGCTGGAAACACAGGCCTGGAATTCAGGGGGGAGGCAGAAAGTGGAAACATGGGGGTGAGAACCCCAACCCTGAAAGAGTAGGAGCTGGGCCTTAAGCAGTGGTTCAGCATTTACGGCACTTGACTGCCATGCGCGAGGATGCAGGTTCAAACCCCAGCACCACGTACACAGTGAAGTGTCAGAGCAACGACAGACACATGAAAAACTAAATAAAATTGATTCTCTCTCTCTCTCTCTCTATCCCCCTCTCTTAAAAAAGGAAAAGAAAAGAGAGAGAGAAAGAGTAGGAGCTGGGCAGGGATGAGGAGAGGGATGGTGAAGGGGCAACTTGAAAGAAATCCTATATTCATGATCTGGCCCCAAAGAAGAAGCATATGAAGAAACCAGATATGAGCTACATCTTTTTCTATAATAATTTCTATCCAAGGCTATAGATGATTTTCAATCAAATAGGATTTTACTTTTAAGGAAACTCTTTTGACAGCTTTGGCAATACAGTTGATATGGTCATGTAAAGGAGACCAATAGAATCACTCACTTTCTGAGCCCAGAGACCTCAGGGTGGACCTCAAGGTATCCACCATCTTTTGACAAAGCTGCGAATGGGCTGAATAGTTACAGACACAGCTCCAAGCAAAACTGGCCTCAGGGGGCCGGGCGGAGAAAAGCATTCACCCATGTACTCCCATACATCTGCGGCATACCCTCTGAGTCAGGTGTCAGCTTGGTAGTGGGGACCCAGGGGTGAATGAAACCTTAAGGAAGCTGTAATCCAGCAGAGCGGATGTACTCTAGGATGCTAATAAAACCATCATGGACAAACAATTCATTCTTCCAAGGGGAAGGGTAATCAGAAAAGGCTACGCAAGTCTCAGAGATTCTTCTGAATTCTGACCTTCTAATGAGTCACGGAACTCATTAAAGTTGTGATAGTATGTTCAATATTTTTAAAAGTCCTCACACTCATTCCTTTCTCCTTTATCTTCTAATTTAATTCTACCATTTCTTCCTTCTAAAATATAGAAGCACTCACACGCTTTTATTATCACCCAACAGATAGACATATGTATAATCCTACTTTTTAATACAAATGCAACCCAGAAAATGCAAAGAAAAAGATAATAGCACCCATATTAATCCAAATTGACCATGGTTTGTTTTTCTTCCAGATGCCATATTAGAGGCTGATATGTTAAGCATGGTTTTCAGTGAAATGAAATACTACAGAGCAATAACAGTCCAGACAGTGATATCATGGCTGTGTACGAGTAGGAAATTGGCATAAAGTTTAGTATCCTGTTTTCAAGACAGTCCATTTAGTTCCAAAGAACACTTACAAGGGTGGCTTGAAAGATAGATCATTTTTATTTTAGTAGCTTCTGGGGTAAATTTTAACTACCTTCTCATTTTTTCCATTAAAAAAAGGATATAAAAAATGAGAAAACTTAAATTTTTTCATCCCTCTAGCATAAGTATTAAGGATAGTCAGAGAAAGAAGGAGAAGAAAGAAAAAAAAGCTTTGACTATTATATTGCCACAATTTATCAACACTGTCCCATAAAATTTTTATGTGACATCTCAAGATGTGATAATGAAAAGTCATAAGTTTAAAATAAAACTGTCCCTCTAGCTCCCTTCTAATCAGTCTACATGTAAAACTGTGGCAAATATTATACCTGAATTTTGATGTGAAATACAAGGTAGACTCAGAGGAAAACGACAAAGAATAAAGCAAAAAAAAAATCAATCCCATGTCTCATTAGACTAATCTCAAGGTCTGTAGAAAAATCAAAAAGTCTCTATCAGTATTATGTTATATGCTATGGAAGTTACAATCATTTTTCTGTTTCCCTCACTGACCCATCCATCCATTTCATCCATAGCACCATCCATTCAACCATTCATCCATTTCATCCATATCTCCATCTATCCATTCATCCTTCCCTCCATCCACCCATCCATCCCTCCATCCCTCCATCCATCCATCCATCCTTCCATTAATTCATCCATCCATTTCACCTATCCCACCATCCATTCATCCATCTACCCACCCAGAGCTTTGGTGGTATAGTGGTATGCATAGCTGCCTTCCATTTAACCACCAAGCCAGCCATCCATATCTCCATCCATCCATCCACCCATACATCCATCTACCCATCAAGTCATCCATCCATATCTCCATCCATCCATCCGTCCACCCATACATCCATCTACCCATCAA